>JANHFJ010002760.1:0-15266 GCA_032468195.1 Cerberus rynchops
GCTGTTCACCGCCCTGAGTCCTTTGGGAGAGGGGCGGTATAGAAATTTAATAAAATAAAATAAAATTAAAATAAAATAAAATAAAATAAAATAAAATAAAATAAAATAAAATAAAATAAAATAAAATACACAGAGGTATTAATTATAATGGTGCTTTTAAAGAACTTTGATATATTAACATTGGAATGTAGTGGTTGATTTTCTCATCTCATTTCTTTCAAGCAGACCTAAAAGCATTCCCTTCCTTTCACATCATGTAAAGGTATCACAGCCAGCAGCATAAAACAGAGTTATTGTAAAATGTCTCTTGATCTAGACAAGTACTAATTGTGCATTGGGGAACAGAAGACACACAAACAGTTTCCCAACCAGTAATATCTAAAGACACAAGCCCAGCATAAGGATAGTAGAACTGGAGCCAGGATGTCTCCAGTACACTATAACATAACAATATATGATCTTTTCTTAGAGTAAGTTACATTTTAAATAATAATGTATTGCTAGTGATATCATTAAAGTCTTAGGAAGTCATCTGCTCTTGAAAATTTAAATAATCTCCCCCATCATTTTGAGATAATATAATAAAGCAGTGAAAATTCATGGCATTTTGCCCAAGAATATTACAATTCTTGTAAGAAGAATCCTGTGAGATTTGGTGATCTTGGAAATTTGCAGACAATCTGAGAAAACAAATTGGAACAGCTTGTTACCTCTCTGTCGGGGCAAAAGACCCGGTCAACAAATGAAGGTTTAATTAAACTGATTTATTGCTAAAAGTCTATGCATATGGATCTTCTCGACTAAGAGAAGAAGGAATCTGCTTAGAGTTAGATAAAGGTCAATGGCACTCAAAAAAGGTTGCATTTAGTTTGCTTGTGGCTACGTAGGGATTCTAGGCTGAAACCTCTTTTCACTCTAACCCCCAGGTTCTACCATTCCTTCTCCAACACTATCTGAAGTCATGCTGGATTGAGAAATATATGTACATTTTTCTCCCCAAGACAATTCACACAATTCTGGGAAAGTTGGGAAAATATTTCTTGAAAGATGGATTGTAATACAAATTCACATACAAGTGCCAACAGTTTACTGTGAAAGATGAAACTGAAAAGAAACTGTAGCAATAAAATGAGAAATACATTTTATTTGGTGTGAATACATTGATTTTGAATTCCTCAAATATGCAAGAACAAAAGAAAACACATGTGCCCACTGATAAGCCCCTTTTTCAGAATGTTGGGGAGAGTTTGCAACTTAAATATGGAAAATAAGCTTTCAATTATAGCAAAATGTGTGCAAACAAAAGAAAGAAAAACTTGCTAAAATGGCCTGCAGTGGAAACAGTCTGAGAAAAAAAATGCATAGAAAATATATGTGCACACTCAATAAAGTGCAAACCCAACATGCTGAACAAATTCCTTCCACTTTTTTTTTCTTTGCCACAATTTTAGCACCAGAGTTAGGAAAAAGATGAATTCAGTTAACAAAGATAATTTCTCTGAAAGAGAAGAAAAGGCAATAATTCAACCGAAGCAATGCAGATGATGTTATATCATGATGTAGCTTAAATAGACAGATTGCTTCTGATTCTTAGCTTTTTACCCCCAACTAGAAATAGCAGCAATTAAAAATAAAACCGAGACCTTCAATCCTTTCTCTAATGCATCTAAGAAGGTAAGGCAGCCCCATGAATAAATGAGCTTTTCATACAATAGACCTGATGATAGCAAATAAGCTTGAAATAGATCTATACCGGCCTCCCTGAATTTTTAAAATACCAGCAGAATAAACAATTAACCAATATATATCTATATATATATATATATATCTCCCCCTTGAGTATACTATTATAAAACCTTCATAAATTGCCCAGAAATAGAAATCACCATGTGTTCTGGGAAACAATATTGTCTTCCTTGAGCTTCCATTGTGCAAAAGGCCTAGCAGCATGAATAATCACAATGAACTTTCCTTAAAAGGTTAATTCTCCTTTCTTTTGAAGAAGCCCATTCTTTTGCCCCTCCCTTGAAGAACTCTGGATCTCCTTCCGGCATCTGTCATCCGTCCTTCTTATGATTGGAAAAGCACATTGTTTATATTTGTGTTAAGTATGAGACTTTTAGCCGTTTTCTTTTGTCCACATCTTGAACTGCCTGTTGTCTCCTTCAGGCCTACCAAGTTGGAAAAGGATTCTTGTCTGTTTGTGAGGAGAAGGAGGAATCTTTCCATAACTTCTTTTACAATCTTTACTTATGATTATAAATATACTCTGGCAACCAGCTCCCTTTTCCCCCCCTCAATGAAAAATGTTGCTGGGCAGTCTTATAAAACAACTGGAGAACTATCTTCTGCCAATGTGAGTGGGGAAGTAAGCCAACACAGAGGCTAAAACAGGGGAAGCTGTCCGCTGCTATTCCAGCCTTGATGAAATAGCATTTAGGTAAAGAGTGCATGGAAATAACTGCTGGCTATTGAACGATATTTATTTTCTCCAAGTGGGGGTGGTGAATGTAGTCCCTGCTTAACAACCGTTCATTCTGCCAGTATTCAAAATTAGGATGGCAATGAATGAAATGGTAGTTACAATTGGTTCCTGAAGTTATGGCCACTGCAACACCCCATGATTATGTGATCGTAATTCGGCCACTTGGTTAACTTGCATTTATGACAACAGCATGCATTTCAACTCCCCCCTCATCCGCCTGTCTGTCCCCCATCTCTGCTCTTTTGGCCACCCTGTACTCCCCCAGCTATTTTGTTCTCATCTAAATTATTTTTTAAAAGCATGAAGTCTCAGAAGCATACTATCTTCAACATATTGTAAGAAGAGCTGCTGCAGGGTGTCACTGCAGAACTGAATTTTTTAAAAAAATATTTGGAGCATTCTAGCTACATGACAAAACCTAGTTCATTGGAGTTTGTGTCTTGAGTTGCTAGGCTTCATAATGTGGTGGGGAACATTCTCAGCCAACTAGTTCTAGAAAGCTTTGTTCTATACCTAAGTGAAAAAATATGTGGGTTTCCAGACATTTCAAAATACCGTCTTGTTTTTACTTTTTAGTTGAATAGTCAGTTAATTGGATTGTACATTTTGAAGCTTGAAACTGATTGAACGAAAACCTTACAACAACCAGGCAGCGATGATTGTTTTTTAAAAATGAAATGGGAATTACTTTTGCTACCAGTGTTTACAGAAAGATGGTGCAGGAAGGAATGCCTCTTTTAATATAACATTTTCTGTGAAGTCTATACCTAGAGTGTCTGAACTAAAGACAGGGAAACCTGGGGTTGGGTCTTCTCTCAATCACAGAATTTCATTGGGAGACTGCTCCAAGCCCAACTTGCCTCATAAAATGGTTGTTATGGGAAAATCTGGAAGAGTGCAATGTATATGGTTTTGAGCTGCTGGAGGAAAGGCAGGATAAAATAAATAAATATTTGCTTTTTTTTTTTTACTTTAAAGTCATAATTATATTCAGATATAATGAATCAATAAAATGCATCATTTCGTTCTACTGGTATTATATTAAATACTTCCAGATCATTTTACAGACCTCTTGTGTTTGTTTAATTTCGTCTAGGAAATGGCTATTAGAGCTCTCAAACAGACTGGGAGTAGAAGCATTGAAGCAGCTTTGGAATATATTAGCAAGATGGGATACTTAGACCCTAGAAATGAACAAATAGTCCGTGTAATTAAGCAGACTTCTTCAGGTAAGCAAGTTTCTTTAGTCTTCTACATGTGTTTCTCAACTATTTCAAGGTGGATCTAGGTCTGGATGTACACCAGATTAAAATTTCAGTTCTCCTAACTTTGCTAAATGTTAACACCACAGTATAAGAGAGAGGAGGAAGAAAGATTATGGTCTATGGAAATCTCTACATGAGGTTCCATGACTGGATCATTTGATGTGATAATCGCTCATGTAACAGTGAAATTCTTAAAGAAACTCCATTGCATTTAGTGTTAAAAGATTTGAGATCGAACTTACAAGGAAAAACTAGATGTAAGAATTCTGTGCTGTTTTCAGTACAAAAAGAAAAGGAATTCAATGTAGCCTATGTACTTCACTATTTTTCTTTCCCCATTCCTTCATATGTGTGGAAAGACAAATATGCTTATAAAGAAACTTCAAGAACATTTCATTTTTTCCAAAATTGATTTCATGCACAATGAAAAGTAAAGTTGACTGGGAACCAGTGCTTAAATAGTGGACACAATGAATAACTGTTTTAAATCTGGCATGGTTACATAAGACTCTCTCTGCCCCTCCCCCCCCTCTCTGTGTCTGTGTGTGAACAACATTTATCCATATATCTATCTATCTATCTGATGTCAATCAATCCATTGTATTATTCTCCACAGGAAAAAATATAATGCCAAGCAGTGTAAACCGAAGGCCAAGTTTTGAAGGATCCACTGAATCTTTTTCACCTTATCACCAGATAACTAACCCAGCCTATGAAGGCACTGGCTTTGGTGCTGAATCTGCTAATGTGCTCAGTGATGTTCCCAGGCCATATATGGACTACTTACTTTCTGCTTCTCAATCTGCAACCATGAATGCTCCTGTACAAAGGCCACCATGCTTAAGCTCCCACAACACTCCTGGCAATCTTCAGCAGAAACCCTATCCTACTAACATGGATTCTTCAGTCATCAGCTATCCAGTGGCTGGTCATAGTAACCAAGCTTTGCAGTTGCAGGGTACCCATGGCTCAAGTAGTCCACATTATGGCAGACAGCCTGTGATGGTGCAGAGTGAGGGTCTTGGATATGGAATTCAGCGGAGCCATTCTTTTCAAAATAAAATGCAACAAGAAGGAGGGTATCCGAGCCTCCCTAACAAGGCAGCTGTTGCACCTAACAATTCCGGCCATGGGTTCCAGCAGGCACCGGCTGGTCTATATATGCCACATTCCCATCACAAACAGCCAATCCCAAGTTCTCATCCAATTCATGTAATCACTAGAGGCGCTCCATTTAGTAATGAATTTTCAGACAGCCCACCCCAGGGTCTCTTAACCCCATCTAGAAATAGCCTGAATATGGACCTGTATGACCTGAATAACTCTCAGATTCAGCAGTGGCAAGCAACCTCATCCTCCTCTTCCTCCTCCTCATCCCGTCGTGATTCACTACAGAGCCAAGCATTGGAAGCATCTCCACGGCAACATGTACCCTTCAGGCCAGAGGCCTGTGTCCCCAGTAGAACCAATTCTTTTAACAACCACCAGCCACAAATACCCGTACCTATGAGGCAGACTGTTTCAGGAAAAACTGAGGCCTCCATTCCTTCTCCAAATACCATCACAGCTGTCACAGCTACTCATATTCTCCAACCAGTCAAGAGCACAAGAGTGATGAGGCCCGAACCTCAGACTGCTGTAGGCCCTGCGCATCCAGGTTGGTTACCTGCACAGTCTTCAACATTAGATGGCTTAGGAATGATGGAGCAACACCCCCTTCCTGTTGGGGGAGCGAATGCCTATCAGTTAGATGTTGATTATAGCAATCAGGAACTCAGGTGCCCTCCACCGCCATATCCCAAGCATTTGCTGCTACCCAACAGTTCAGAGCAGTTTGATATTAACTGTTTACGTCCAGGAATGGAACAAACCATTCGGAGAATCCCAAGCTCATCGAGCAACAAATCTGAGGAAAATGGAGAAAGGAATGACAAAATCAAGACAGCTAAAGCAGAAAAAGTGGGCAAGGATAAAAAGCAAATACAGACCTCCCCAGTGCCAGTGCGGAAGAATGGCAAAGATGAAGAGAAAAGAGAATCCCGAATCAAGAGCTACTCACCGTTTGCCTTTAAATTCTACATGGAGCAGCACGTGGAGAATGTTATAAAGACCTATCAGCAGAAAATGAATCGTCGGCTGCAGCTAGAGCAAGAAATGGCCAAGGTAATTTATTTTTGTGGGGGTGTGGGTTTGATTTTATAAAACGTGTTATGTTGGGACCTTCCAAGTACACATAAACCTTACATAACAGTGTTGTATGTAAAAAAAAGTAAGTTTGTAGGTCTTTCCCTTTTCTACATGCAGCATGATTTCATTGAAAACCGAAAGGACATTTTTTTTCCTGTTCCTTTAACATGTAAATACAAACGTAGATATAAAGTTTTCCTCAAAACATGTTTAAGTGCTATTCTGGTGACAGTCCCTGCCATTTTCTTGGCAAGATTGTGGAACTGGTTTGCCATTGTCTCTTTCTAGAGTGTGACTGGACCAAAATCACACAGCTGGCTTTGTGCCCAAGGTGGAACTAGAACTCACAGTCTCCTGGTTTCTAGCCTGATGCTCTAACCACTATACAAAACTGACCTTAAAAAGTAAATTCTCACAATTACATGTATTGAATCCAACCAGGTTTTTACGCCTGTCATTAGTGTCATGAAATGAATATGATTCTGAACACGTTGGGAAAGACTCATTGGGGAGACTTATGCTGAGTATACTCCTCCCCTGATATCTAATGTAATCCATGTGAAAGTCCTTTTCTGTAGACTTTGGGCTGTCCAGGCAGATATCAGAGGAAGCCTGGCTTATTTAGGCAATAAACCCGAACACAATCGATCTGTGCTGTATTTAAATATTTAGAGCCTCCATTCCAGTGGTGGAATTCAAATTTTTTTACTACTGGTTCTATGGGTGTGGCTTGGAGGCGTGGTTGGGGGGGGTGTAACCCGGTGCGCAATTTCTGTAAGCAGGGCAATAAAGATTAGGCCAGAAACAACACCAGAATGTTTTTTTCCTGCTTTCCTTACAGGATTAACCCTGTATAGTGGGAAAAAACAAAAGGAGATTTCTTCTAACAACCGGTTCTCCGGACTGCTTAGAAAATTTACTACCGGTTCTAGAGAACCTGCTAGAATCTGCTGAATTTCACCTCTGCTCCATTCCCAACCTGAGGTCCTCCAAATTAGGGAAAACTACTGTAGCTTAGAACCTGAGAATGGGACAAAAAGATGATTGGCTATAATTTAGAATTACAGTATAAGTAATACACTTGTTAGGTTTCTGATCATTGTTGCCATGATACTGATTATTTTGCTTCTTTTCTGCCCCTCTCTCTTCCCCACCTCCTGATTTTGACTAAGGCTGGTCTTTGTGAAGCAGAGCAAGAGCAGATGAGAAAAATTCTCTACCAAAAAGAATCAAACTATAACAGGCTGAAAAGAGCTAAAATGGATAAATCGATGTTTGTAAAAATCAAGACTCTAGGCATTGGTGCTTTCGGCGAAGTCTGCCTAGCTTGCAAAGTGGACACTCACGCTCTGTACGCCATGAAAACACTGAGGAAGAAAGATGTGCTCAGCCGTAACCAAGTGGCTCATGTCAAAGCCGAAAGGGATATCCTTGCAGAAGCAGACAATGAATGGGTGGTCAAACTCTACTACTCCTTCCAAGATAAGGACAACCTGTATTTTGTGATGGACTACATCCCAGGAGGAGACATGATGAGCCTGTTGATCCGAAAGGAAGTCTTCCCAGAAAAGCTAGCTCGGTTTTATATTGCTGAACTAACTTTAGCCATTGAAAGTGTCCATAAAATGGGATTTATCCATAGGGACATTAAACCAGATAATATCCTGATTGATCTTGATGGACACATCAAACTGACTGACTTTGGCCTCTGCACTGGATTCAGATGGACACATAACTCAAAATACTATCAGAAAGGTAGGGTTCTTATATAGTTTTTAAAAGAATAACTGATAATGCATTCTTCGTAGCTACAATATTATATCACAATTCACTTCGAATAATGTCCGTTTTTGTTTTGTGACTTGGGAATCTTTGTATGGATCTTTGATTGTAATCTTTTTCTTGTTTTTGTTTTTCTTCATTTGAAAGGGAGTCACATCAGGCAGGATAGCATGGAGCCAAGTGATCTTTGGGATGATGTGTCTAATTGTAGATGTGGAGACCGGTTGAAGACCTTGGAGCAGAGAGCTAAAAAGCAACATCAGAGATGCTTAGCCCATTCCTTAGTTGGCACTCCCAACTATATTGCGCCAGAGGTTCTTCTACGTAAAGGTAGAAGATTTTTATCTTTGTTAGAAAGACATTGTAACTTTGAGACCTGTTTTTCTCATTTGTGCTATTTAATATCATCTTAAATCCAACTGTTTATTTATTAAACTGTTATTTTACCATATGAAAGTGTGAATATGCCATCCATATCTAGACAAACTCTTAAAGCTGTAGGATGTACAGCTTTTCTTACAGCAAAGATAGAATTGCAGAAAATCCATAACTGACTTTCAGATCTAGACAATTCCCATGAAAAGCAGAACCATTTTTACAATAAATATTGGGTGAAACAAATGCAACATTCAGGATAGGTGAAATTTTATGAATAATACAATGCTTTCTTAGCTTTACAAATACAGTGAATAAAATAAGCTGAATATTCTTGAATGCACATTTTTCTTTCATTAGTTGGTTCTAAATGAACGGTTTCATTTATTTAATTTTTTTAGATTAAAAGATTTAATGGCTGCGTATAATGGGATATACATTATGGTGCTAGTGTTGATGGTGATGGTGATAATCATAATATTTAAACCTAGCAAAAAACAATGAAAATATATACTATATTTATTTTCTGCTTATCTTTTCAGGATATACTCAGCTTTGTGATTGGTGGAGTGTTGGTGTAATTCTCTTTGAGATGTTAGTGGGGCAGCCTCCATTTTTGGCATCAACTCCTACAGAAACTCAGCTAAAGGTATATTCACTGATTGTTACGTGTGTTTATATTTATGATATGTGTGTGTGTGTGTAAAGAATATTGTACATTAAAGTCATCTCAGAAACAACCAGTAAACCAATAAATTATTACAACCACGTGTCATTACCATAGGACAGAAGCAAAATAAAGCCCTCCAATGTAAATCAAGTATATCAAAAGGTCCAGTAGCCCAAAAAAATAGAGAGATAGGTCATCTACCACTTAGAATGTAAGAATTGTAACAGCCACCATGTAGGTCAGATAGACAGAAGACTTGAAGAATGTATCCATGAACATCAATTAGAAGCCAGAAGACATAATGAAAACTCCTTAATCTTTCAATACATGGATAAATTCAACTATGGTTTCAGCTTGGAAACTCTGAGTATCCCAGACCAAGCGAAATCCAAAACTGCAATAGAATTTCTGAAAGCTTGGCATTCAGACAAATCAGCCATCAGTAGACACATAGATATAAACCATACTTACACACCATTTAAAATAGACAATAAAAAGCTAAAAAGGAAACAAAAACATCAGAATACATTTTCCCTAGCAGCCAATATTCAAATAAACAGGGATTAACAGCAGGCAAGAAGCAGAAAATAATACCTCAATCAAGGCATCACTAAGGAAAAAACTGCATCCCCACCAACACTGGCAGGACAAGCTTTGTATAATAAACACGGAGACCTTATACTAGCACTGAAGATGTTTTCTAGTTGGGTAATGAAACATCAGCAAGCAAACAAGCTCAGAGAGCACCAAGGACTCCACAGTTTAACTCTGATCTACATATATTCTTTCCTATTGGTTATTATATAATTGTGTTGTCCAGGGACAAAGTTAAAACTGTTCTCCTTTTCACACAAACACATATACCTGTTAACTCTAAATAAGATTGGTTATTATTGAACACTTATTTAAAATAGCTTCATATGTGAGCTAATACATATCTATATTAGCAATCAAAACTCTTTTGATTTTTACATTGTATATATAATACGTAGACAGGGTGCTACTATGTTTCCCCAAAAATAAGACCCGTCTGGAAAATAAGCGCTAGCATAAACCCTACTCCAAAAATAACCCCCCAGTTAAGATCATCAGCCAGACGGACACATTTAGTACCGTATTTTCCCCAAAATAAGACCTAACCAGAAAATAAGCCCTAATGCATCTTTTGGAGCAAAAATTAATATAAGACCCAGTCTTATTTTTGGGGAACCACGGTAGATTACTATATTATATACCTGGGTGTGTCTGTCCTTCTAGAGGTGGATCAACTTATTTGTTGGGTTGGCATTTGTTTAGATAAGTATATCACTCAAGTGGTCTTTTTATGGAAAATGTAAAGCAATTTAAGATATTTTTGGAGGGGTTGTGTGGGGATTATTGGAATTGTCTGTGCATCAGTTAGAAAGCGTTTTTGCTTCTGATCATTTAGCAGGACATATTTAGCAGCGAAATAGTTCCCTTTGCAATAGTGGTAGCTGTAGTTTCACTAAATATTTACTACTCTCCTTGGTTCAGAGACTACAAGACTTCAACGAGATTTTGATGAAAGAAGTGAGTCAACAGACATGCTAAATATGTAATTAAATTGCTTCCCAGAATCCCTTTATGAAGTAAGAGTCTTTCTGCCATGATCTGCTTATCTTTTTGTAAGTGAGGTGATACATACAAAATAAAGCAAAAGGCAGAATTGTCACTGAGTACATACAACTGGCAGAATTATTTTGCATGTTGATGTCTTGCACTTCATGCAGATTGATATTCAACGTTAACTATATATTTCTATTTTTTAGGTGATAAACTGGGAGAATACTCTGCACATTCCCTCTCAGATTAAGCTCAGCCCTGAAGCTAGTGATCTTATCACAAAACTCTGTTGCTCCGCTGAAGAGAGACTTGGAAGAAATGGAGCAGATGACATTAAGGCTCACGCTTTCTTTGACTCCATAGACTTCTCCCCTGACATCCGCAGACAGCCAGCTCCTTGTGTCCCAAAGATCAGCCATCCAATGGACACTTCCAATTTTGATCCAGTTGAGGAAGATGGGCCTTGGGATGACACCAGTGAAGATAATGCCAGAGCATGGGACCCCCAGGCCTCCTCTAATGGCAAACATACAGAACATGCCTTCTATGAGTTCACTTTCCGAAGGTTTTTCGATGACAATGGTTACCCATTCAGATATCCAAAGCCTTCTGGGCTAGATATAAGCCAGTCTAAGAATCCTGATATAGAAAACAAAGATGGGCTGGATCAGAATGGAGCCTGTCAACCTGTATATGTGTAAATGACTGTACAGAATCCTAAAACAAAACTTTATTCATAAATTTAGGGTCTTCCTTATATAGTTCTTAGTTGGGATCAGTTCCAGTTCAGGATCATGCAAGCCTGAGAAAAGAAAGACTTCCAAAGAAGGTTCTAGAATGCTAGCTGTTTCAGATTTTAGGCCATATAGAACTGTAAATAGCTTTGTTGATGAGTGCACTTGAAATCCAGATTTCAGTCTGGTTTCTAAGGCCTGGTGTGTTACACTCTTAACCAACTTTTTCTTATCTGCTGTTGCATTTACATGTTTCTATGGCATTGTGCTATTTTTTTAAATTTTAAGTGAGCAAAGAGCACTTACTTTTGTTTATCGCAGGGTTTTTTTTCCTACTAAAATATAGGAATTAACTTTGACAAATCATGCTGCTGTTCTTCTTTTTCTCATTTGTTAAAAAATTGGATCCATCGCACTTATGTCACATTTTAGGAAAATGCAGAAGATCGAAGAACATATGATTAAAAGTGTCTGTGCAATAATATTTAGTCAGAGGAAAAAAACGTATTACGTCTAATGTCCTAAATTTACTAGTGCCATTTTTTTTTATTCAGACCCTAATCTTTATGTGTATTTTTCCACATTTCAAAATTCTGACACAATTGTTGAAGCTGCTTTATTTCCCTTTTGAAAAATATGTTGGAATTTAGTATAATCGTAGTCTGAGAAAGTGGCAGTCAGGATGGGATATCAATGATTGGTGTGTGGAGAGTGCTGCATGGCTTGTTATTTTGTTTTTCTGTTTGAAATGACCTTTTTCTTGCCATTCACAGGCAGGTCCTGTGCATCTATTTTTACTGAAGATCTTTAACTTTAGACCTTCAATAGGTGTGCTGATAAAGTATTGTGTGGATGGTTTTTCTATTATGATTGTGTGCTATCTATTATATGTTCTCTAAGTCAAATGGCAAAACTCTAATTCATGTAGGGATTGATGGTGTGTGTATAGGGGAGAAGGAGAGTGTGGTTTAATCAGTTGTCTAATTTCATGGGATACTTAGCCTCCTATAAAAGGATAAATAGCAAAACATAGCTTTCAAGATCGCTTTGTGATCAAAATCTATGGCCCATCTACCTAGCACAATGCACAGTATTCAGTGTGTTTGTAAATTGCCATATAGTATTCATGAATATTATCATTTAGTATCTGTATGCAGAAATATATAATGAGAATGTTCAGTTCTCTGTGCCTTAAAATTGAATAAGGAGCCTTATATTCTTTTTTTAAATTTATAGGACTCTTCTAAGCTAAGTGACAATGATTTTCTGGAATGTGTTGGACACATAAAGTTGATTTATTGATTCAGATGATTAGATATAGTGTACTGATTCCAGGCAGTGCAGGGAAATTCAGCAAGCTGTTTCTTTAAAACAGAGGTTTTCCAACAAGCCCTGTTGTCTGAGACTCTTTCATTGGATATGCTGGAGATTGAAAATGGGATTCTATGTACAAGGCATATACTTCATCAGCAGGTTCTAGTCCTCCTTAATATGCAATTATTCATTGTTGTGATTACATTTTATGGTGGAAAATCAAAGTGTGCAGCTTCCCTTAGTCATTTAAACAAGGGTGAAGAACTTTCTCCTTCAGGTGTTGCTGGACTGTAATTTCCATGCTGTCGGTTCCCTAACATAGTCTATAGTGAAGAATGTTGGGTTTGAATGAGTGTCATCATCTTAATTTAAGCCTCTCTGAGACCAGATGAATATTAACAAATTTGGGGTATGGTTTTTTGTTTTTGTTTTGCTTACCTGTGATGATTTTAAGATCTGGAAACTACATACAAGGTAAAAGCATGTAGTTGTACTTTGTTTAAATTTGCAGGTAAGCACTGTGTCTACAGAAAATCAGAGATGGTATGATAAATCACATAAAAAATTTTCTGCATCAGGGGTGTCAAATTTGTGGCCCGCAGGCCAGATGTGCCATGCGCTGGCCACGCCCATGCCCGGTTTAGTGAAGGGGAAAAAAGTCGCGATACATCATACGATGTTGCCATGACGATGCAGGTTTGACATCCCTGATCTACATGAACACAACAATGCTGACACTTCCAAGGCTATTTGGAACTGAATTATTATGACCAGTTTAAGTGGAGAGTTTTATCTTAACCAAGTATATACAGAACAGAATCTATTTAGGCGGCAGCCATAATTGTCTTAAGTGAAGTATTGAAATGTTGGCCTTGATTATACCTGGTCCATTATATTGTTATGTATTATGATAGATCAAACTAATCCTTCATCTCTATCAAAATACAAACATACATTTAAGATATTTTTAAATTGTTTAAAATACACATTTTATTAGCTATGTTAACATAAAGAATACTCGAAGTGATAATGGAATGCTAAAGATAATTAAGCCATAAATATCATCATTTATATTCTATATATACCTAAATAGATTTTTCTTTCAAATCCTTAATTCAGATTAGTTTAACAGTCCTGTTTTAAATGACTGATTGCAATAACACTCGAGGGCAATATTCCACTGTATGTTTGCTTATTTCATGTTTTTAAAACAAAAGCTTCAGTTTTTCCTATGTTATTCCGTATGTTATTTCTTAATACTTTAATCTATCATATCCTACCCATTGTCTAGATACTATCTAAAACAACATCTTTAAATCCATCAGAGTAAACTAAGCAAAATGATTGTGTATTTGTTTACATTTGTATGAAAGGAGTGTTCTGAGATAGATATGCAGTGCTTGTGTTGTGGTGGTTTATGAAAGATTCAGTATTACTACTTTTTATATAATGCCATTTTTATATTTACATCTATCTGTCATCCTTTTATGTGGTAGGTTCTTCCTCAGGAACTCAGTTTAACTGTTATTTATTTATCATTTGCCTTTTGAAAGCTTCTGCTGGCACAATTTATTATTAAAAAAAAAGAATCAAACTCCAAAATGTCTCTTTTGGGTTCTTATGAGCTATGAAATGTTGAAAGATAAACTAGAATTGTGGTCTGTGGAGCTGAAGATAAGCATGGACTCGGTACAGGGAGTCCTCACTCATTTAACAACTCTAATTGGGACTGGCAACTCTGTCACCAAGCAACATGGTCATTAAGTGAAATGTCATGTGACCGCTTTGCTTAGTGGCAGCAGTTCCAAGTAAGCATAAGGTAAAGTTGTCATAAGAGAAGTATCAGAATGTTGGTCTTGATTATACCTGGTCCATTATATTGTTATGTATTATGACAGATCAAACTAAACCATCATCTCTATCAAACTGCATAAATTTAAGGTATTTTTTAATTTTTAAAAAAATACATTTTAAAAAATTTATTAGCTATGTTAACATAAAGAATACTCAAAATGATAATGGAATACTTAAGGTGAATACTTAAGTGTAAGGTAAAGGACTTGAATTCCCCCATCACACCTATTTCACCCCCATCTTTTCCCTTTTGGCTTCCCTCCTACCCACTGCTTGCAGCTGCTCTCAGCTCCCCAGCCCTTTCCACTATGCCCTCAGTGAAAGAAGAGCCTGGCTGGCACATGAAAAAGGATCTGGCCAGTGCACAAAAGAGGGTTCCAGCTGGTAGAGTAGCATACTATACAACAGGTGTGGTAACACTGGGCAGGGCTGGGAAGCTTCTAGCAACAGGTAGACAGCCGAAAGTTCATAATGCAGGGCACACTGCAAGAGATGAAACTTTGATGGCCCCTCGTAAGTCCCTTCGTTCAGCACCATCATAACTTCAAATGGTTGCTGAAGAAGTGTGCTTGAAGTGAGAATTACCTGTATAGCTTAATCACAATGAGTCAGAAACCAGGAATGTAGACTGTTCAGGAAAAGCCAGGGTGGTGGCAAGAGGTCAGAAGAAGCCATTGAGGTTGAGAATCCAGAAATTGGAGAATGAGAATAAGGAGCACCAACAATGATGAGGCATTAGAATTGTTTCATAATAAATTAAATGCTAAGTGGAGTATCTACAGTTACAGTCTTATTCTACTTGGGAAGCTTTGGGGCTTTAAATTATTTGTTCTTTTTGCCCTGTGACAGCTGTGAGAAGTTAGCCAGCTATGGCTACAATTTTGATATGTCTTCTATTTCTGAACCTGGACAGAAGGTGAGGTGTTCTGCAGCATGAGATATCCAATAAGATCCCCCTGATCATGAGACATCATTACTACCATACTTACATATTAAATGTTACAGTGATTATGAGA
>JANHFJ010002761.1:45584-56171 GCA_032468195.1 Cerberus rynchops
CCATTGCCCACAGGGGCTTCCCATTTTCACCCTCCCTCACTGTTGCAGTTCATGCAGTACTGTTTAACACCCCCCCCACACACCCAAGCACCCTCAGCCACACAAGACGAGATTTTGGGGCAGTGAAATCCCTTGCTTGAAGCCTTCCATCGGGTTGTAAACGCTCTTCGTGCCTAGCCTGGAACAGGATAAAAGGCATTTCAAAGCCGATGGGAGGCTTTAAGCAAGAGATTTCAATGCCCCAAAATCTTGTCGGCTTTCAAACACTTTTTATGTGTGGCCCCCCCTCAGCCCCTCTATATTTGCATTTGCAGAAGGCTTCTGGTGAGGGGGGCAGTTCCCTTCGGTTTTAGGCTGGTGTACAGATGAAGTGGCAACAGCAGTGGGAAGAGCTCAAAAAGCTCAAAATCCTATTTTCACTCCCCCTTCCCCATTGCAGTTCATGCAGTTCAGCTGCCCCTTCCACTGTGCCCCAGCACAGTTCAACCCCATCCCCCGGCACCCTCCCTAGCTGCATGCAAGCACTGATGCCCTGACAATCCCACCCGCCCCCGGGCATCAGAAATAGCTGTGTGCAAGCATCCTTTGCCTGCCACCTCCCCAGGCACCCTTTCCAGCCCCGCTTCCCCAAGGATGCCTGGCCGCGTTTACCTCCTCATTCCTTCACCATTTCCAGGCCGGCCTCAGGGGCCAAAATCTAAGGTCCTTGCGGGCTGGGCCTTGAGTTTGACACCCATGAACTATATCCTTAGTCCACCTCTAGCCCAATGCTTGTCTGGGGTCCTGGCATGTTGGGGATTGAAAGCAGGGAGCTAACATCATCTACTGTCCCAAAGGTAAGCCTAGATTAATCTGGAACTGCAGCATTTCATAAAGTACAACACACTGGTGATCATCTGTTACTACTTAAGGGCATTCCCAAATTGCCAGCCCGACGGATCAAGCTTATCTGAAGGGGACAACAGAAGCAATTGCAGCTGTAATAGACTAAAGTGGTGGCAGAGGACACGTTTGTGCCAGAGACATGAATGGAACTATATCAATAGCTATTCAGACATGATACCAGCACTTACTTGGGCATGTGCTGAGTGTGAGGTAAGAAAAATCTGTTGAAGACCATTCCAGTTCAGCCAGAATGACAGCCTGCACTGTCCTCTGTCCACCTTTGCCTTGTTTGAAAGAACGACTCCAACTCCAGAGATTTATAGATGCTCTCTTTGAACTCTTGGTAACTGAAGTGGGAAAAAAAACACTAGTGCCCTTGCTAAACAATGGGTCTACTGCTAGATCAGCATTTCTTCCTATATTGGCTACTGTTTAAGGCAGGGGTCGGGAACCTTTTTGACTCAGAGAGCCATGAAAGCAAAAAGCCGGCTCATCAGGACTACAAGGAAAAGATTACAAGTGCTGCTCCTTCATTGGAGGCTTGGAAAAAACCTCTCTCTATCGATGGATAGATTAAAAAGTGAGAATATATTATGTTTTTTCTGAGAGCCAGATGAAATTCTCAAAAGAGCCACACCTGGCTTACGAGCCATATGTTCCCTACCCCTGTTTTAAAGTCTCAAACAGAGCAACAAATGCTTGTAGGGTATTCAGTATGTACGTCCACATTAGCATCAACTTTTACTATACAGAATGCTTACTAGCATGATCTAGATAACCAAGTTTTCAACAACAAAAAATTGCCTATTTAATATAGAAGTTTTTCTACTGTACAGAAAGCAAACTATTTGTTCAAGCCTCAGAATCGTATACAAAAACAAGCAAAAGTTTGTTCCATGTTGCGGGATGACAGAAAAAAATGAATTAAATTCTTTCCATTTATAAAAGTTACACACTTACTACAGTTCCCTATAAGAGTAATGGTAAACAATGGTAAAATGGTAAAGCATATTTTGTATAGCAAAAATATATGAAAAATAGAGAATTGAAATCTGGTAACTCTAAGTATTTACAATACTACGTGTCATTCACAGAAGACACCAGTAATTTAAGATAAGAAGAAAAAAACATAAATAAATGGTGATAGACATATCCTGAAATTGCTGGTTCAAGCATTTAGGTATCAAATGGGTATTCTGGACAATAGCCCTAATTTTATTTCAGGAACAATATTGCATATATTTAAAGCATTTGAAAATTATACTTTAGTACATAATAGGGGTTGAAGATTGACTGGACCAAAAAGGAAGGAAGAGCTAGAAGAGAAACTGATACAGAAAGTAACTCTCCACAAAGAATAAACACTACCTCCAATTGACAAGGCAACCTGAAGATATTCCATACATGAGAGAAACATCTTTTAGGTTTTCTAAACCTAGAAGAGTAAAGGAGAGAGCAGAAACAGGAAATGGGAGACTGAAGCCTCAAGAAGTAGGAGGTTGCTATGCAAGTTGAGAAAGAGAACAGCTTTCATGTACAGAACAAGAACAAGATATGTTTTTTCTGGAACCATTATCTATATTTGCTAGATGACAGGTTCCTAGATTAAGATGGATTATACTTCTTAAGAATGTACTTAGTTCAATCCCTTTTTAATTTGATCAGAAGGAATTTAATCTGGATGCTGTGAGAACTGGAGAAATTTCAGAAGTAAAAAAAAAGCATGTTGAAGACTCATGAAATATAAGAGTAAGAGAGAGTAATTACTTTAGTACCTTTTAAAATGTAGAATGAACATTAACTCATTAAGATGTACCATCATTTCTCTCTAAACTCTGATGCTCAGATCATGGGAAATAAATGAGTTTCAATTCTGAATACAGGAACATAAACATGATTTCATAGGTATACCTAGAATCTCATGACTAGATATAACAATTTAAAAATGTAATAGAAAGGGCAGCGCATGTGTAGGTGTATGTTAAAGAATAATCACATCTGATCAGAAGTAAAGAGAATTAACTTGGCAATTCTGGATGAATATTTCAGATTTTAAAAGCTGTAACATTAATAAAAGCAAGACTGTCAGGTGCAAAGAATCAGGGCTACACATTTTAAGTTTCAGTTAAGCTGATTTATTGCTCATGTCTATACACAAAAATCTATTCAACTAATGGTTAGCAGTAAATTGGTACTAACAAGAGTTAATGGAATTCAAGGAGGGCGGCCTGGACTTGGATTCCTTGTGGGAATGTAACAACTCCAGGCTGATTTCTCCCTTGACTCTGCCCCCATGCTCTGCCTAATCTTTTCCTATAGTACTGTTGCATCTACTACTCAACTGCCTGTCCAACCAAAATAGAGAGAATGTTTTCCAAACCTAACTGCAGATCTGTCAAAGAAGCATAAATAATGATTGGAGACTTTTGTTACATCTACATCTGTTAGAAGACAAAGTTTGTTAAACATGGCCCTTCTAGGATATATTACTGTCCCAACTTTCTAAACTACTTTCTCTTTCAGAAGGTACAGAAAAAGCACAAGGGGCTTGACAATATTTATCTTGATCTTAACCAAAAGGGGCTTTGGTCCTACCTGATAAGCTCCTTCTCGTTGTGCTGAGAAGAGAATCCAAGCATGGGTTAACTCTGCTTTCATTGCTCTGGAGACCAAGTCAATCAAATCTCTGGACACGCCTCTCTGGTTTGCTCCCCAGTTTTCAGCCAATTGTATGCCGATTGACTGTAGGAGCTCCTGTTGAAAAAATCCATCCCTCCTCTACTTTGGACCAGATGGTCATCAGGGAGCATTTGGATTCTCTTCTCAGCATAATGAGAAGGAGAGTATCAGGTAGGACCAATGCCCTTCTCCATTGTGCTGAGCAGAGAATCCAAGCATGGGACATACCAAAGCTGGCTGTCCTAAGGGTGGGGCAATATCTGTGCCTAAGTCCCCATATCAGAATGCACTTGCTGAAGCACACGAGGGCCGTATCGGCTGAGGCAAAGGCATCCAGTTTATAGTGTCTAATAAAAGGACACGGGGATGACCAGATTGCAGCTCTGCAGATGTCTTCAATTGAAGACTGCATTGACCAAGCAGCTGTTGTAGCTGCACTCCCAGTGGAATGTGCAGTCAGACATCTGGGGACCTGTATATGTTTTGATCCACCTTCCAATAGTTGAGGGTGTACCTCTTGCCCAAGGTAGCTGGTTGGAAAACTACAAATAGAGCCTCTGTTTTTCTAAATGTGGCTGTCCTCTTAATATATATTTTAAGAGCTCTCCGTACATCTAAGGTGTGCTACTTGGACAGAAGTGCGGCAGGGTTAATTCCTATGCCCGGTGAAACCAGGAATTCAACTTAGGTATAAATGATGGGTCCAGTCTGAGGACTTATCTGTTAGGATGAAATATACAGACGTCCTCCCTGACCACAAGGCTGCCAATTCTGAAATCCCCCTGGTGGATGTTACAGCAACCAAAAATGCTATTTTAAATGACAAGAACCGAAGACTAATGGTATGCAACAGTTCAAAAGGTACAGTGGTGAGGGCCTGCAGCACATTAATCAAATCCCATATGGGATATCAGTGAACCACTGGGGTCTTGAGATTATGCACAGGAATACCTGGCAGTGACCCAGCCCAAGCCTGCTCCTGATGCATGTATTAATAAGTTGAGAGCATGCCCAGGATCCCCTGGGCCTTGTCTCATTATAAAAGTGGCTGCTACTGAAGACAGGGCTTCTGGGTTTGGAAGCACAGAGAAACAGCCTTTCAAACTGGCACTGGGTCTGCCGCTGAAGCAAGCAGCAGGGCCAGAAGTCAGATTGGACAGCCAGCTGATGGCCGGAATGCAAACAAATGGAAATTGGTGTGGGCAGCTTAACAGCAGCACCAATGAAAGCTTAGGCCCCACAGGCTGCCTCGAATGACTCAGGAGCCTCTTTGGCACATCGTGGTACTCCAAATAAGGCAGTAAGGTAGTGGATGCCCAGCACAGTAATGGCTGACACATCCAAGAGTGGACAGTGGTCAGACAAAGCCGGTTAGCCATCTTTACCCACACAGCCTTTCCGGCTTCAAATGATTGTCCAGAAAGTGTTGTGGCCTTGCCAAACAAAGCAGGTGGCCATCAAATGCTTTCCACCGAAGCACTTTTCTTACTGTTGCTGTCCCTTTGCTCTGATCAGAGAATCCAAGTATATCTAAACAAATTGCTTTTGGAGCTCAATCGATGTGTCTCTCCTGCAGCTAGACTGAGTCGAAAACTGGGAAGCAAACCAGGAGACAGGCGTGTCCAGAGATTTGATTGACTCAATCTCAGAGCAACGAAAGCAGAGTTAACCCATGCTTCGATTCTTGAAGACCTGATATTGCTCAAAATATATTTTAAAAAATTGTAATGCCTAGCTCCCACAAGATATAGAATTTTTAAAGTGTGATTTGTTTATAAAGCCCTTCCCCAATACACTTAGAATATTTTACAGCCATTGTGTGTGATTCTATTTCCAGCTTCTAACATATTTCATCAACATTCCCTTAAATAGAGAGCAATTACTTATGTGTCCACAGTTTTCTAGAGAGATTATAGAAAGCAAAAAGGCTTAGACAGCACTGTTGCCACTTCCATGTGAAATCTTAAAGCCATGCTATTATTCACTTTAACTTATATTTATCCTGTATGTTTCTGTCCTTTTTGGTTATGTCAGAAAGTTTCCAGCAAATAATGGTTTCACCAAACCAAGACCTAACAGAAAGCATGGAAATTCTCTGAAATTATCTGGTTTTGGCTTGGGAGCTAAAGAATATTGGGCCTTGTTAGTCCTTGAATGGATGACCACCAGGGAAAGATCAAAATAGACTAGGAAGTTGGGGAAAAATCCAGAAAAGGAAATGTAATACTGCTTTGAAGCTGTTGCCAACCTAACTACATAGATGTAGCCATGAGGCCTTAAAGACTTGAGTTGACACAACAAGGACTAACCCTTTTTGGAACACCCATAAGGAGAATACCGAAGAAACAGTTTAATGCACTTAGTGCACTGTAATTTCTCTCTCAAGATGAATCACTCTGCTTTTATTGTCTGTATCCTTTTTAAAAAAAATCCAAGAATGTGCCAGAGAATGTTTCATAAAATCTGCAGAACCTAGATCACACACAGCAAACTTATTCTCATATCCACTTAATCTCAGTACACATCTCCACTCCTACTTCCTTCCCAGTAGTATGCAGCCTTAAAAACACAAATGTTCAGGTTTCCTGGAGCTAAAGCTAAAAGGGAAAAAAAGTTTTCTTACAGAGAGAGAGAGAGAGAGAGAGAGAGAGAGAGAGCGCTACATGCTCTTGGCGCCCTAAAGCTGTTAACTGTAGTAAAATATAATGTGGCACTTCACCACAATTAACCACAGGGGAAACAGCCTTTTTTCACCTTTGATGACATTTAGCAGATAAGACTATAAATTCCAGATGTTATCTACAAATAAAGGATTTTGAACACCAAATGTTTGTACTTGTTGCTGAAAAAGAATTCAACTGTTTACTCAAAGCAAGCAAAATCAAAACTGAAGACAATATTCACTCTATTAACAGACAGGAGCTAAAGTCATTCATGAAGTAGTCAATAGCCAAATAATGGACTAGTTTTTAGAATAAATTCTAAATGATATCTGTTCATCAGCAGATGATTAACTAGACTGAACATCTTAAATGAAACTAAGTAACATTTTAGGCAAATGTTAGATGATTAAGGAAAAGGCTGTTTTATATTTCTGATGTAAGAGAAAAGTCACTAACATTTTTCAATTACAACCTTAACAAGTGCAGCTGTTCATTTCTCTTTCATAAGAGGAGATCCCATATATGTTGCCATATCAAGTTTTTATGCCTGATCATCTTTGGAATTATGCTAAATTGGTACATGAGGAATAGTAAAAAAAACAGTAATGTTCCTACTAGGTTTCAAATATAAAAGCATACTGCACATTATAAAAATTTCCAAAACTTTAACCTAAAAAACAAACATATCAGTGTATCAATAAAATAAATACACATCTTTAACCGTGTTGTATAGTACAACCAGATGGATACCAGAAATTTGCTGGCCATCAATAAAACGTAGGGGAGTGGTAAATAAAATGAACTGTAATCTATCAAAAAATAAAGAGTTATTGAGGATTGTGACAAGTTGGGAGAAAATAGAAGAAAATTTAATCCAAGTTGAATTCCTACCCCATTGTGTCCAAAAATTCTTATACTTGTATCATTTCATTCCAGATTAATAACTCACTCCAGATTTACAGATTAATCCCATAAAGGTAGCAATTTACTTATGGGTTTTCTAAAGTATTGCTGATTTTAATATTCATGATTGGATAGCACAGCAAGAAGTAATGTACCAGAGCTAAGAGAAAGGGAAGCATGTTTCTCCTGAGTCCCTGACTAAGGGTTGCAATTCTCAGAAGCTGAGAACCAGAAAAGCAAATACGAAGCCTATGCTTCAAGAAATCCATTTACCTCCAAAAATACACATAAGAAAATTTATATAGAACTCTACAGTAGAATGTCATATTATGTGTATCTAATTCATATTTATGACCTCTGATTCTCTATGCAAGCTCAATTACTGTACGCTTGATACTTCTTCAATCTTTATGTGATAAAGTACCATATATTACTAGCAGATACACTTGTGATCTAACCACATTTATCTTATCTGATGATGTGATTTTAATAGCATTATGTTTATTCCCTCTAAAATTTTTGCATAAGACTATTCAAAGGTGAAAAGTTTACTGTTTTCTATTAGTTTTAATATATAAAGTCTCCAATTATTTCCTGTGCAATTGATCTAGTTCTCATCAGCAGAAGGCTGATTTCAATAACCACATTCCTCAAAACTCCTGAGCCAGGATTTAGTGGCATCTATGCTCTTCTTGATATTCTTCAAGATGTTGTTGGCCTTCTTTGCATCTATATTACACTGTTAGAACACACTGAGCTTGTGATCCACAAGTACATCCAACTCCTTCTCTCTCCTGCTGTTTGAGCCAATTTTTCCCCATCCTTTCTTTTGTTTTTCTTACCTAGATACCTGAGTTTATAATGATAGTTGACTTAACACAGTTCGTTTACTGACTGTTCAGAGTTACAACGGCACTAAAAAAAAGTGACTTATGACAGGTTTTCATAATTACAACTTTTGCAGCATCCCCGTGACCATGTGATCAAAATTCAGATATTTGGCAACTGGTTCATACTTATGACAGTTGCAGTGTCCCAAGGTCAGCTTTTGCAACCTTATGACAAGCAAAGTCAATTAGTAACCGGGTTACTAATTTATCAACTTCAGTGATTCACTTAACAGTAGTGGCACGAAAGGTTGTAAAATGGGGCAAAACTCACTTAACAAATGTTTCACTTAACAACAGAAATATGGGCTCAATTGTGGTTGTAGGTCAAGAACTACCTGTATTTCTTCCTGTGAAATGTGATTCTTTCTATCTGCTGTTCTAGCCTGTTGCAAGTCTATTTGAACAGTTTCCCTCTACTCTGAAGTATTAGCCACATCTCCACCCACCCATTTTTATCATCTGCAAATTTGGCAAGCATTCCCTCAACTGTTGTGCAAGTTAATCCATTATTAAGTTCATTAAAGTAATCTGTCCTTTTTCAAGCTTCTGCACAAGTCTGAAAGAAAGTTGCAGCTGCTTTAGCAAAGCAATTCATTAATAAGACACTTTTTAAGTTTATAATAACACTTTTTAGATTTTGCATGGAAATGTGAAATAAAGCACTTCTCCCTAAAATAAAATCTGAAGCTGGAAAGGTGAGATCCAAAGATTGTCAGGCCAGAACAAAACTTGTATCTGCGGCTACTGTTATGTTTGTCAAATTACTAAGTTCTTGAATATGGAATTCGGAATAGCTAGGCTTATTGTAACAGCTGGTAAGAAGTCTCAACAGCAACCTCCACCTAAGTTGAAGAGGTGGATACAAAGCTGCTCTCAACCCAGCTGCCTGTGTATCAAGTTGCTAATGCCTTGGTCCAATCCCAGCATCATTTTAAGACGCAGTTAGTTCATGAACCAACTCTAGTTCCATGGCTAGGAGCTGTTTTTGATTCAGCAACAACAACTCTCAAAACAGCAATTACCTATCTCTCTGCATCACAAATGTGAGAATCTGAGATAATTTACTATCTTCCTTTTTTCAATCTGAATTACATATCTAAGAGCTGAGGATTTTCTCAGAGAGATCCTGAAAAGAGTTTCTAACAGCCTTATAACAGAGAGATGAAAAAAGGGCATTTTACTTATTGTATTAGTATCCAACTTCAGGGCGCTGCAGAGCATCACGGGAATAATATTAGCCACAATGCTCTGCTCAATGTATCCAAATATAATTAGAGTATGGGCTGGAGAGAACCTGACCACTATAAAGATAGTCCTCATTTAACATTAATTTGGGCCAGAATTTCCATCACTAAGCTACAGGGTCATAAAGTGCAATATCATGTGACCAGCTGCCTAATGGTAGACTTCCAGCACTACTAGTTGCTGTGGCTAAGCAAATCACTATGGGATGCTCAAGAAGGACTTTCCATAATCAACATTTGTGATCTTCTGCTAATTTCCCTCTTGTTAATACTTGTAGGAAGCTGGCAATGAAGGTCAATAAAGATAATGGTAATGGTGATACATAACCACAGGCCACTGGAAACTTGTAAGTATGAGCACTGGTTGTAACTACTACTCCCTTAAGACCCCCTTGTATAAACAAAGTAGCAGATGAAATGTGATAATCATAGGTCAGAGCACTACAATACATTGAGTACTACAGAGCACTACAATACATACACTGTATTAATCTACGGTTTACCCAGTCAATTAATGGAAGACTCCAGAAATTGCAACAGAATATGGGCAGGAAAGAAAGATACCACTATTCTTTTTTGTTTCATTCTCCAGTCCCACCAACAAAGTAAGTTAGTTCAAAAGTTGAGTCCACAAAACTATGAGTTAACTAAGTTTACTATCTGCTAACGCATAGGAAGCCAGTCTCTGTACTGTGAAGAACCTGGCAATTAGCAACTGACTACCCTGCAAACTCTATTCCTGTTTCAAAGCATCAACCAATTGTCCCACTTTGGATAAAGGGGAACAATTTGCAGGGAGAAAATGGTAATCCTGGCCAGTCAGTGGTTTCTATGAGGGGTGTCAAATTCAATCCCATCATGGGCCATATCAGGATTTTGTTTGCCTTGGGCAGCTGGGATAGGCGTGGCCTAGTCATCACCGCCAACTGGGTGGGCAGAGACGGAGTAGGCTGAGGTGGCACAAGCCGGTCCCTCACAGTCTCTGGGACGGCCCTCCGAGACAACCCTGGGCCTATCACAGGCTAGAATCAGCCAGTGGGATGCATGTTTAACACCCCTGGTTTATATGAATAGCATTCTATCACAACATAGTTTTGGGAAAATACGAAAATACAGTAAATAATATCTTAGTATTCTCCTAGTACAGAAAAAGAATGTGCAGTACGTTGTATTCATTTGCAGTGCTTTGAATGGGGAGGGGCATGAATGAAGTACACCTGTCTGCAATTCTTTACAGTAGCCATATAGTTTTCCAGGACTGTCATATGTTACAGGAGCCACCACTTTCAATGTAAGGAGAGTAATTATAACAATCGATCAAAC
>JANHFJ010002761.1:65637-85477 GCA_032468195.1 Cerberus rynchops
AAAATGCTACTACACGATCTAGTTTACTGGAACTATCTTTCATATGAGGAATTATAACTTATAGCATCTTCAAAGACATCATTCAAGTATTTTCTATGTGTTGCATACATTTAGATCTGCCTGAGCAAATCTTTCTGCCTTTTTGAGCTGCTCTGAAAATTTCTCACTTATTCCGTCTTTCATACTGACACAAATATATGGCATAAAGCTACCCACTATTGTTCAATATATTACATAATAACTAGCATTCCAGTTTAGACTAGTGTTTAAGGCAGCAGGCTAGAAAGTAGGAGGCCTGAGTTCAATCATGGAGGTCAGCTGGGTGATCTTGGGCTAGTCACTCTCTCAGTTCAACTCACCTCACAGGGTTGTTGTGAGAAAATGGGAGGAGGAAGGGATGTTGGGTATATTCGCCACCTTGAGTTAATTTGTAGAAAATAAAAGTGAAATACAAAAGTATATGCAGAGGGAGATATTCAGACATTCTATAAAATATACAGTTGTCTTTGTAGAAAATATAGTTGCACAGGTTTAATACATGTAACACCTAAAGCAACCACCAACTGCCCGTATAAGTTTTTCACTAACAATTAATGCAAACATAGGCTGGATTCCACACAGGATTAGAAAAGCTGCAGGAGACTGACACAGAAGCAAGGCCATGTTAGATTTCCTGGAAGACAAATTACATCACTTCTCCCTCTGAACTTTTTTCCACTCCAGTGAGTCATAAAAGCTACTATATACAGTAAGTTTAACAATGAGTGTCTGTACTTATTCCCCCTTGCTCTTATCTTTCTCATCTGTTTTTGTAGTTATTCTGTGTCTTTTATGCTGCACTACTGTGAGCTGAACCAGTCTTATTCTTTACATTTAATTGTCCTGGCTAATGAAAGTTTTAATTAAATTTAATACCTGCACAAGTAAATATTTGGCATTTTCTCTCTTCAAACTTTAAAAAAAAGAAAAGGTTTTAGACATTCTGACTGAGGTAACATTAAACTTATTTTTGCTGTTGTATATCCAACAGCAATAAGTGTGACTGAATATAAAAAATAGTTAATCCCACAGATAGTCCTCAAATTACGAACATCCATTCAGAATCCATTCAAAGCTATAGCAGCGATAAACAAATAGTACTTATGTCTGGTCCTAAAGATATGGCAATTGCAACACCTTCGTGGTCTTGTGATTAAAACATGGGCATTTGACCAAGCATCCACATAACCACAGGGATGCTTCATCTTTCCCTAGTAATCTATTTCTCCCCCTCCACCACCATTTCTGCCCTTTTGACCTACTGCACTCTGCCATCTCCTTGTTCATACTACTGACCAATCATGCCCAGCACATCCCTTGCAAGACTAACTACTGACTGCATAAAGGCTTCTTTTCAAGGTTGCACATGGCAGTTTCCTCACAAGACTTCAGGACATGACCAGCAGCTGTTTCACCAAGGCCAGGCTGGGCATGTCCTGTCAGCAGTAGGAGCAAGAGTATGGTAAAAGTCATCCAAAAAATGAGAGCACAAGGAATCAGGTTTCTCAAGTGCAGGGTGGCAATGGCAGCTGGAGCTGGAGCTTTGCACTGTTTTGCTGAACTGGGCTAAGGCTTCATCCTGCAGGATTGGATGCTAAAGCTTCACACTGAAGTGGCATTGGTCTTACCTGATACACTCCTTCTCGGTGTACTGAGAGAGAATCCAGGAATGGGTTAACCTCATCTCATCGCTCATTGGACTGAATCTGTCAAAGTTGCAAGGACACGCCTCTGTTGCCTGTGGTCCCAAGCTTTTGGTGAAGGCGTAGTGACAGATTGGATGTGTTTCTGCCTATGCATGTTTCTACTCACTCCTGGACTCAGGACCAGACGGTTTCCAAGGTGCGGCTGGATTCTCTCTCAGCACACCGAGAAGGAGCATATCAGGTAAGACCAATGCCCCTTCTCCATTGTTCTGACAAGAGAATCCAGGAAGGGGACATACAAAAGCGGGCTTGTCTTATGGGTGGGCAGCGGTCTGGTACAGAGTCCCCAGTCTGTGTGTAACCTCTGCAGTACACGCCTGCAAAAGGCCACTTCAACCAAAGTGAAGGCATCCAACTTGTAATGTTTGATGAAGGGGGATATGGAGAAGACCATGTTGCTGCTTGACAGACCTCCTCAACAGAGGCCTGCATTGCCCACGTGGCAGTCATGGTTGTGGTCCTTGTGGAATGGGCTGTTACCTGCCAAAGCAAGGGGAGAG
Organism: Cerberus rynchops; assembly: GCA_032468195.1. Taxonomy (NCBI): domain Eukaryota; kingdom Metazoa; phylum Chordata; class Lepidosauria; order Squamata; family Homalopsidae; genus Cerberus; species Cerberus rynchops. Next base: position 67,883 of record JANHFJ010002761.1, read on the forward strand.
CCTTTTCATAAGCCTTGGCAATGCACGCCCACATCCACGTACCCATGACCTTGTTGCCCAGAGTCAAGGGCTGGAATGATATAAAGAGAGACTCTGTCTTCCTGAAATAGGAAGTCCTTTTGATGTATATGCAGAGGGCCCTCCTCACATCCCAGGTGTGCCACTTCTTTTCCAGGGCACGTGTTGGGCCCAGGCAGAAGTCCAGCAGTATTAGTTCTTGAGCCCTATGGAACCAAGAATTCAGCTTGGGAACAAAGGAGGGGTCCAACTGCAAGACCCCTCTATTGGGGTAAAATACACAAAGGTCTTTTCTGACCAAAAGAGCTGCCAGTTTGGAAATCTGTCTGGCCAAAGTGATGGCCACAAGAAAGGCTACCTTACAGGTAAGGAAGAGCAAGTGGATCGAATAGCCTCCCAGTGAGAGATTGCAAGACCTTGGACAAGTCCCAAGTAGGGTACCTGTGCATCACTGGAGGTCTCAAGTTTGTTGCACCCCTAATAAGCCTGCATACCATAGGGTGCTGGGCAAGGGACTCCAGTTCTCCATAGTCCAAGACCATGGACAGGGCTGCTACCTGTCTATAGATGGAATTAGGGCTTAGTCCCTTGTCAAATCCATCTTGGAGGAATTCCAGAATCTGGGCCACTGACACAGATGTGGGATTAATATCTGGCCTGAAGCACCAGCTACAAAAAGCCTTCCAAGTGGCATCATATATCCTATTGGTAAAAAGCCTCCTAGAGGCCTGTATGGTCTGAATAACCCTGGAGGAAAAATTGTCCCAGCTCAAAACTCCCCACTCAAATGCCAGGCGGTCAGCTGGAGCCATTGTGGGTCCAGATGGGCCCTGACCGAGGGAGATTCTATTCTGAGGGATCCTCCATGGCTGAGCTACCGATAGGTTCATTCTATCTCAAGATTACTAACAGGAGCTAATCAAAAATTAGTCCCTTCGAGCTAAGACTGAGTCAAAAGCTGGGGACCTCAAGCAACAGAGGTGTGTCCTTGCAACTTTGACAGGCTCAGTCCAATGAGCTACAAGATGAGGTTAACCCATTCCTGGATTCTCTCGTCAGTACAATGGAGAAGCACAGGGGCTCCTTGCAGAGTTGTGGCATGTCAAGAAGCCCCTGAGCTGCAGGATAACAAGCAACCTCTCAGTCATGCAATTTTATGAATGCTTGCCACCCTGTAAGGCAAAAGGATGGGGATAGGCAATTCAGGAGAATTAAAGGGAGGTAATCCCTTACCTTGAACGAGCCAAGTCTTGGGACTAGGAGGGATCAAGCTAAGAATGTCTTGGATTGGGATTGGTTCTTAGCTAATGAGCAGTAGGATTCAGTCAATAACAGCTACACTGAGTGCCGGTATTCCCACTGTTAAGTGATGAGGTTACATGACATTTCACTTCATGATTACATTGCTTAGTGAAGGTAATTCAGCTCCCAATTGCCATTGTAACTCAAAGACTATATGTATATTAAAATATGTATATGTGTATATTAATATATTAAAGTTTACACATGGATCTTTTCATTTTGTCCCTTTATTTATTCAACTATATGCTGAATATATATGAAAGGAAGCTATAAAAGATATTCAAATGCCATCTTGTGTCCATTCCTGTAAGGATCAGAAACATGCAAGCCATAGTATTCCCTTTATCAAAGTAAAAGTTGAACTTTAAAACAAATAGTACATGATCCCTTTAAAGAAGTTGAAGAAGACTTCTGAACATACTACAGATAGCCAAAAGAACAAACCAATGGATTATTGAACACATCAACCCAGAGTTTTCACTCAAAGCAAAAATGACCAAACTTATCCTACTTTGAACATCTTATGCGAAGAACCAGTTCTGTGGGGAAAGGCTCCATCTTAGAAAAATGGAAGAAAAGACAAAAGGATGACCAGCATCAAGGTGCATGACTCAGTTGCAGTTGTGATGAGTGTACCATTGGGAGATTTGAAAGAACAGGTTAGAGATAGATTGTCATGGACAACATCCTATGTTGTTGCTAGAGTTCAAAAAACAACTTGATGGTACATAATCCATCAATGGATCCTTCCATCAACAGTATCTATTCAAAAGGTGAGGAATTTATACTTTATGAGGTTTTAACACCTGACCTATGAAAGTTCCACTAGCTATTTCCAAATATGCACTTTTTGACTTCCTGCAAAGAAACTATCAATGGTTATGGCTTTGGTCCAGGAGGTAGACAAGTTTCTCTCCAAATAACATGGACGAGAATTTTTTTTTTTAAATGCTAAGATTTTTTTAAAAATCCTAAGAAACTATCATGAAATATTTTTGTAACTGCTGTAATTCAAAAGGTCTTATTTACAGAACCAAACATCAAACTTATTGTCATTTTCTCTCACCCATCTTATGCAACAGCTCCCCCCCCACCTTTTTGAGGCAGAAAACCTATTTGCCATCTGTCTCTTGTTTTAGTCATAGACAAATCTGTTGTCATATTGTTTTTCTTTGCCCATGTGAGAAACAATTCTTACATAAAGTTCCATTTTCTTAAGTACACCTAGCCTACTAGGGGGATGAGATGGGCTAAAATTGCCCTGTTCTAATTTATTGTTTGTTTCTAATCTATGCAATGGACTCCCCACCTGGACCTTGCAGTGAGACTCCATGAAGCATCCAAAAGGGGGCATTTGCAAAGTGTATTAGCATAAATTAGGTATGCCTCGCTAACAGATAAAATCAACTGTTCTCTTTTAGAAAGTTTGCAAAACTGCTTCAAAACAATTCTGGCACAGCTTCTCTGCTGGAAGTGCCAGTAGAACTGCAACCATGATCGCACACAGAAAACTGAGGATAGCCTTTAAACCAACTAACGATCTTCTAAAAGATGCAGCTGTTTTAATGCTTCCAGAAGACATGCTACCTTTTTTACTAAAGACTAACATGCTTTGCATAAGACTGACATGTAGCAATTACTTTTATCAAGTCTACATCTACTACATGGATCCTCTATTTTATGCAGAGTACACTCTGGAACTTGTCAATATGATGAAAAAACTGATCTATAGACCATGCTTCAATTACACAGAAAAAGACTTAAGAATTGGTATCGCAGGTAGGCTAGCAAGGGCTTTTAAAATGAGTAAGAGGATTTATCACTTCTTACTCATCATAAAGAGAAATCTTTATTTGAAAACTTACGATATATCAATAATAGAAATTGATATGCAGTCCAGCATTAGAATATTCAAATTATCAGGCTATTCAAGTCAAATTGATATATTATTCATAAGCAGCCCACTAATTTTGTTTGAACTTGTATAATTACAATACTGAAAACACAGAATCCCAGAATATCCAATAGTAGTATTTGTATACTATTTAGAAGCAGTGTACAAATATATCATCCCAATATTTCCAACTAACACTGGAATAATATAAATACTTAAATATTTAAAAAACCAAGCACAGTTGAAAACAGGTTTCAAAGTCTGTACCAAGGGATTTGTCCAGAACTGCTAAAAGTTTTAGTGTGATTGTCATAAAAGTTCAGAAAAAGAATTCAAAATGATTGTGTGCTTCTTTTTTAAAATGCACATGTTTAGTGTGGGACAGCCTTAGGGAAGCACAGAGCTAAAATTAGCCTTGTAGAAACAAGAAATCCTTTCCTTATCCTTTCTGCATAAACAAGGGCTGCCAATTTGTCCCCATCATTGTCAGCAGACAAAAGAAAACCAAGACTGCAGCCAGACCACATTAAATAAAAGACATAGTAATTCCAGAGGCTGCCTAGAAGCCCACTGGGGTGTAAAGTCAAAACTGAAGCCTGCTTGTCAGCTATTTCCATAAAAGAACCAGAAGAAACAGTGACACTTCTATACAACAAAGGTCAAGGAGTTCATGGCCTTTTCATGACCCCAACAAGTCAAGGTCAAAAGATTCAGGTAGCAACTTGGCCTGGGCATAAGTTCACTTGTTCAAATGAATTGTTTTAACAAATCAGCTTTGGTCAATTAAACCTAACAAGACATGTTGCATCACATAGCAGGGTTCCTGACACTGAGGCCAGGAGCTGAGACTAGCCTCATAAAACAAGGCTTTTAACATGGCATAACAAATTTAAGGTAATCCATCTAGAAACCTCAGACATCAGCAGAATAAAATGCAAGCTGCCTTTACCAAGAGTAGTTTTCACATCTTTTCATCTCAGAGCACTGAGAACACACATATCCATACACACATACACATACCTACATACATATCTCCACATATATACACTTTAATGTACTAATATTGTTAATGCTTTAGGAACTTTCTCCTGAAAATGCTTATAGCAGTCTTCTTCAACTTTGGTGACATATAAACTTCAACTCCCAGAATTCCCAAACAGTACAGTTTTTGTTAAGAATTATGGAAACTGATTTCACACATACAGAGATGCATATGATTGTATAATTTCTACTTTTAGAGAGCAGAATGCTCTTTATGCTCAAACTTCATTATATTCAAAATGAATCTATCTACATATTCTTTCTCAAAGCAACATGGATTGGATTTAGAAACAGCAGGTAACTATTTTAAATAGTGGAAGGCTTTCACAAGTTACTCCTTAAGTCAGTGGTGGCGAACCTATGGAACTCGTGCCGGAAACAGCACAACAAACCGTCCTGCAAGCTTTCCGGCATGGCAAACCATCCCATGTGCCCCATGCAGCCCTGCACAGCCTGTTTTCGTGCTCCATTGCATGCAGCTCCCACAGCCCGTTCTTGCACTCCATCTCGCACTAGCCAGCTGGCTTTTGCCACACAGGAGCACTAAAACCTGGAAGCACAGCGTCCCAGCGCGCACATGTGCTCCAAGAGCCGAATGTCCAGTTTCCGATATGCGCATGTGTGCCAGCCAGTTGTTCACTGCGCGCAACTGGCTGCGGGGACTGCATGCAAAGAGTGCGAGAACGGGCTGCAGAGCCCGTGGGGCTGCACATAGCTCACGGGACAGTTTGGCGTGCCCTTCGGCACTAAGGATGGCACTTGATGATGCAAAAGGTTTACCACCACTGCCTTAGGTTGAATAAGAAATATAAAATGGATATCCCTAAATGGATATCACTAAATATTAAGAACTGCAATGCACAAGAATTCACGACATCATGTAAAATACCCCAAGTCATTCAATCCATTTTATTTAGCACTTTATGCAGTGAAGACCAGCAGAATTTGAGCCCTATGAATCCTTAACAAATGTCTTTAGAAAGTCTAATGAAAAATAGAACATCTCTAGAATATCAAGAACTTTCTTCACAATGATTTGAAATTAAGTTATATTATGTTTCTTAGATACACATGCTTACAAGTGTGAGTTATATCATATGCAAGCAAATCAAAATTGGCAATGATTCCCTGCCTTCCTGTTTGCCAGCATGCAATGTGTGCATGCTCATCCTTGGAAACACAGCCAATATTTTTCATTTCTCAAATTATTAAATAAGAAAATGTGACAATGATTGATTATATAATAAGTATTTTTACTTCATAGAATAAAGAACCTTTTCGGTGTATTTCATGAATTATTCTGTGGACCACCAGACTAGAGTATAATGTGGGATATGGCAACACACAGACCTCAAGATTCTACAATAAACCCACACCCTGGACTCCCAAACAACATGCTCAATATACTTTGGTACAGCAACATTTGAAGTGCCATATAGACACAAGCTTTATTTAATCAGTGAAAATCCAAAACTAAGGGTCAAACTGCACCTGATGTTAAATATGTAAATTTAAAACTACACACAATCAGAAGTGAGTATGTGTGATAATTAAGCAGAACAGAGATGGCAAAAATAATTTAATCCCTTTCTCCTCTACTGGTAACTCGAAGGAAAACCATACTCTGAATCTACTACTTCAAGTAAGAAGGAAATCTTCCTGATGCTAATGTGTGGAATGTCTCATAAAAGTAAGTATCAGTTTTAGAAGATGGGCTTTCCTCAGGACCACAGGAAAAATAATGCTACATTTCTTTTCTAATCCCTTAATTATTAGTTCCAGCAACTACTGTTATTTGCATCCTTAAAACCATTCTTTAATTACAAATAAGCATTTAACTTATATCCACAAGACCAAATTACCTTGAATACACACTAAATACATCCAGTAATTGGATTTTATGTCATCCTTTGCAAAAACTTGTGAAATTTAGCAAGCATGATTATATCAACCATAGAAGCTTAATATATTCAGGTTTTATAAAATTAGACTAATTTAAGAATGTTCTCCATCTATTTATTATTGACATTTACTGTTTCATGAATGGGCTTCTGCTTGTGCAACAGTTTTCTCTCTTCCTCCTGAGTCTTAAACTAACACTAGAGTGGCCCACTACTTATTATAGCAGATTGAGGGACACAAATCAAAAGAGAAAATTATTCTGCTTATAAATACTACTCTGTTGGTGAACAAACATCCATCTGGATTCTTCCCATAAAAATAAAATGAATATAGTATCTCAAAAAGAGCTGTCCTTTCAAAATTCTGTACATTCGTGTCATAAAGGTATATTATAAAGACACATCCTTTCCAGAAGATATTGTCAGAAACTGAACTTTTATCTAATTTTATAAAATCTTTAACCTAAGTAGTAATTATGCACTAGCTTTTATTTCTATATAGTGGAATAAATGTTGAACAACACTACATAGCAGAAATTATTCTGAAGCACTTTCCTTTAAATATTTTATTACCCATTTCTAATTTTACCTCAAAATATTAGAAAATACAATTTTTAACTAACATTAAATACTTGTCTTCCTATCCAAATATAAACTAAGAAGCAATAAGAGTTTTTCAGAGGTCTGTTTATAGGAGCAGAAAAGCACTACTTCTTATTAAAGCTAGTTCTGCAACATTCTTTCAACTAATCTGCCTTGCTGCTGGGTCCCCTCCATTTTATAATTCCAAACAATCCAGAGACCCTCAGAAATAGCACTAGGTCAAACAAGAAATTGTAATAGCTAAGAAACTATGTTGCATACCCGTTTACTCTTTTCTGATCCAATTGATTAGTTCACCTACTACATTTCTAAATAAAATTAAGGGCTTCTTTTCCAAAGATTGGATTTTTAAAAAGTTTCTGGTCCAGAACATGGATTAGTTATTGCAATCATTAAAATGACTAGATAAAAATCATGCTTATTTTGGCATGCAAGATGTTAGGAATGCTTTTAGATTTTCAAGAAATAGTACATTAAATATTCAGCCCACTTTGAAACAATATTATCCTTAACATATTAAGAGCTTTAATATTATTATTATTGATACCGGTACTTTACATCTAATAAGGAAATTCCAAGATCATAGAAAACACTCATTTTGCTCAATACACCAAATTGTATTCCAAATCCTACTGAAAAGTGAACCATGATAGAATACCTAATACTGTAAAAAGTATTTTAATACAATACAGAAGAGTGACATCAATACAACTGTAACATTTCTACATGCAAGGGAAACAACGATACATTCAAGTTTGGCAGCAGCCATTCTGTGCAAACATCTTAAATGGCTGGGTGTATACATCACATTAAACTAGTACCTGCCAAACTTGGGTATATGAACCCAAACTTTGGTAAAAGTGCTTTTCCTGTGGGTAACAAAACATAAACCCATTACCCAATCACAATAGGGACATTTAAACTGACTTAAAAGTATTTTACAAATGAAGGCAAATATATGTGTACCAGGATAATGTTGCAGGATCTAATCTGGGTCAGTCATGGGACCAGAGGTTTACCCTTCCAAGCTATCAGACTTGTGCTGGAACCCATCCTCAAGGAATGTGTGGTAGAGAGAAGTTCCCCAAGGATGGTCCAAAAGCTCGGAAGACGAAACCTCTAGCCCGGTGACCAATCCAGATCGTATTCTGCATGGCTAATAAAGTTAAAAGTTTGGGAAGTACTGCATTAAACTATGGCTGAGTTCACAATAGTTACAATGTGGTTGACAAACCACAATGGCTACGCTCATATCGGTGGACTTGACTTTATTTCATAAATAATATAGTACTAGTGAATTCTACAGAAACTTGCTACCACTGACATAATTACACTAATTTTTACATAGAAAATTACATGAACAAATGACTATTATCCATACCCTCTGAAGTCCTTAGAAACATAGAAATGCATTTCATATCTCATCTGAAGCACATTACATACACATGCATGCACACGCACATATATCAATTACACTATGTTGTTTTTGTATTACTACATGGTTTATTTCAAATATCTAATTTTTAATTGTCATTTCACTGTGTGCAAAATATATCTTCTCAAAATCGTCATTGTAATACTTCTAAAATGGCCAATACACTGTTAAAATTAGTTTAATTAGTCAATATTGCAACTGTTTCAGTAAACAGTAGCAGATTATGTTTTAAGTTCTGGTACACTGTAATACTTCCCTTCTAAAAGCATTAAACCTGTATCTTAAATTAGCCTTTATGATGGGTAATTGACATATCCAGATTATTGTTTTCAACATTTTAACTGATACAATTATCATTCTATTTACATTTAACATACATTGAGTAGTCAAAATGTCTAACACACACAAAATAGTTTGAAATAACAACTTAAATACTTAACTCAAGTTTCCCTTTTAAAAACTTCTTTAAAAATAAATTATCTTAGTATCTATTACTGAATTAATACGTACCAGGAGAGAAGAATAACCAATACCTAATATCAATGTCCCCAATGAATACAATACAGCTGCAAACTGTGTACGCTTAAAAAGATTCTCCCAAGATGATACTCATAATATATACTATTACCATTCCTCCAAGATAATTCACCTTCTATATACTGTATAAGCTACAAATGTAGAACGCATGTGAATTGAATATAATGCCAACAAAGAACATGTGGTGTTTAAACAAACTATATACATTTTTATTTTATTCTTATAATCAACTATTCTCTTTTCTCTTATTCTAAGATCAAACTAGCAGTCACCTGATCTGTTCCCCCCTTTTTTTTTCTATAGACACGACACATTTCAGCATTCATGTAGGCCAGATTTCCTTCATGTGGCTTTTTAGGTAAAACTGCTAGCCTACTAATTAAAAGAATAATGGAGGTTAGCATGAAAACAGTATTAATACTATCTAGGAAACAACAGCACTGCCTTAGCCTTTGCACTGGCCTTGGGTGCCAACTCATGCAGCTTACTTACAAAATAATTGATGTTTTACAATCTGGAAATCCAAGTGCACCCAAATGAAAAGCAACCCAGGATAAACTGTATCTTTCTGCAGAAAACAAAATATATTTCTATTTGATTGATAAATGGGAGCAGTATTAGACTCCTAACATTTTTAATCAATATGCTAAAGCTGAATTAGCTATGTAAGTTTATTGAAATAAGCATGGTGCAATTCCAGGACATATAAATAAGACTCAGAAACACTGTGTGTTGTGTGTTATAATTATTTTAAGGACACATAATATATCCCAAGATGCATTAGGCTGCCTAAAATAAAAGCATGTATTTCTTTATAACTCCAGAACAGCAAACACCAGGAGGATTAAATTATTTAGAAAAGAAATATACACCAAAAATAGTTCATTTCAATAAAAAAGAGGAACTTTAAAAATGTGCTGCCATAGAATAAAAAAAGTTATCTATTAGAGGACGGATTTCTTTTATCTGAAGTTCTACTGCAGCAAATAAATACAACAGCTTTCATTCAGTGATTGTCAAAAAACTTTCCAATGTGCCCACTGCAATGCAGATGCCAACCAACGAATCAAAGGCATTCAGAAACTAGACAAAGAGGGTTTGATGCCAACCTCGGTGCCACTGGCAACCATTATTGGCATCAAGCACATTGTCTGCTTTTCCTCCCCCACTCTGCTGGCACTTGACAAACAAAATGGCGGTTCTTGTAGAAACGGAACACAGCATAAGAGCTGTACTGAATTGAATCAAATATTACCAACTGATTTTATAGACTGAAACAGAGTCTGTGCCAAATAAAAGAAACTAATAAATATATCCTTTTTCAGTTAAAAAAGATACTGTAATCCTAATTCTTATTTTTGAAATGAATTTAACTAGAACATGTAACATTTAAATAAATGTTATTAAAACGGGCTTCTTGCTTCATCTGCACACCTGTAGACCACAAATTATTTTAAGACTATTTTCTGCCCCCAGCTAGCAAAAGAATCAACATCAATCAAATAAGAATTTAATTCTCTTGTGTTTTGAAACTTTAAGACAGCAATTCTGGGAAAAAAAGGGATGGCAAGAGAGAAGGGGCAGTTTTTTAAGAAAGAGTTATATACTGTCAATAACGTAACTTGGTAGACCAGTCTATATTTCTTCCTTCAATGCAGATTTGGAAAATATTGAAAAATACTCTCCAGCAAATCATAAAAGTGACTTATATTTCTATATCAAGAAATTCTCAATATATTGTAGCATTACTCTGCTCTGCAATGCGGATACCAACTAACAAATCACAGGCATCCTAGTCTAAACAAAGACGGTCCAATGCCAACCTTGGTGCCACTGGCAACCATTTCTGGCTCTCAAACTATTCTTCCTCATGTTTTTGCCAATGTTTCAATATAGCTCTATTTTATTCTTTCATTCATTCATTCAAGAATGTTATCCTTTTTTCAACTCTCTGCCCATGAATTTTTCTTATCATCCCACCCGTTAACCAATGAAACATTATGAAGTAGATATTCATATACTTAGCCAGAAATCCAGCTCTTTAAAAATATTTTGATATAGCTCATGTATATATGTAACCAGCCTTCTTCATTCCCTGCCTGCTAATGGATTAAGAGGAAACTACTTTGAGAATAATTCAAACCTAGAATCTTTTTCTATTTGTAGGAAAAATGGCTGGAAATATATTTCTACCACAAAAACAGTAACTCCAAAACAGTCTTTAGCAGATTATTAGCTGATAAATATATATATCACTTGTGATAGTGTCCTTCTGTAGATAACCTAATGTAGAGATACCAACTTTTCATCCACAATTGTCACTAACTGAAAAAATATTGGAAAAATCCAATCATTTTAGAAAATATTTACAGAAGTTATTTTGACAATTCACACACAATACCTGGTATCATCTGATATCACCAGTGTTTTACAGGAATACTTCTCTCAATTCAAGCAACCACAACATTTGAAGAAATACATATGCGCAGAGATAAAAATGCGGTATCCATTTTATTTTCAGATACAGGAGACTTTCTAATGAAGATAATATGCAACCAAGTAAACATTCCATCATAAAGTCACTGACTACGTACGATTATTTCACATACAGTTTAACATAACTATGTTAACTATATATTTAACACTTGTTTCGGTTACTAAACATTATGTTTTTAAATACTCTTTGAAGTAAAAGTACAATCAGTTCGAAATTTTCACTATCAGTTATTTTCTTTCAAGATTAATTTGCAGTGTATTTATGGGGGCCTCCTTCAATCCCACTCAAGGATTGCAGATTTAGATTACAAGAATTTTCAAATGCATATCACAGCAAAGCTTAGAAAGTTAGTCATGCTAAACTCACATTGAAACCAATGGAACGTAAATAGTATTCACTAGCTCTAAAATGGAATATAGCCTACATTTTATAACTGTTGTCATTGTTGAAAAAAACTGTTTTTATGGTAAATGTTTGTTTTTCATGGTAAAGCTACCATACAGTAACTGTATAAAATTAGAAGTCAGCAATGATAATATTGGACTGAACTAAACAAAATCAGCACTAAGAATACCAAGAAAAAGCCAAGTCTTTTGGTAGTATCACCAGAAACATGAAAAATAATTTTACTTTTTTATATTTGTATTAACATTCCCCATCCATCTTTCTTTTGGCAGTTTCCAGGACCAGGCCAATTTATGTAGAAACCGCCATCTGCAAATACTCCATGATTAGACATATTTATTATGTGGTTCTAGAAACAATCTACCATAATGGTTACAGACTTTAATGTAAAAAATGTGCATAACAAAAACATAACAAAATTCTACATTAGATCAAATATCATTGAAAACAAATCATCTTAGCAAATAAACAATAACGTTAGCTACAAAAGTTTTTCACTATAATTTAAAATAACCACTTCAAAACAATGTTTAAAATGTGTGCAGAAGTTATGATTTACCTCAAAATTTGGAGAAATGCCACACTATGAACACTGATAAGGTGACTATATCACATATTTATATTTACTACATAACAATATAAATATATAAAATATGCCATTTTTTCATTCTTTTATATTTAATAGTTCTATTTTCATAATGAAGACAGAACAATGGCAAAGATGAATACAATTGTTACGAATGCATATGCTATGAATATATTCTGTAACACACACCAAAATCATTCCTAGTATTTTTCAACTTCTATAGCAAATGTTAATATGTATTTTGGATATTCCTGCATCATTAGCAAGCACATATCAATATCTATAAAGATATATGAAATGTTTACAGCTTTTTAAAAAAACAAAACAAAAAGGTGGTTTAGAGTATTCATGTGCATGTGTGTATAAATATTTAAATAAATAAATATTTTTAAAAGCCCTACCTTGATCCTGCACATAGTATGCCAGAAACAAATCAAGCTCCTTGACTGATACTGTTATGTGATGTGGCTGAACGCAAAGTGCTGGATTTGTGCAATGGGGGGATTTCATGAGCCGTTCTCCATCGGTACTTTCCAGGGGGATACCTTTAAAAAGGATCACCATGACTAGATCCAGGCGCCAGACTTTGTCTGCTTGCCTAAGGCAGTCGATTCTCCTAATCTTGCCCTTCTGGTCAGGATTGGATAATACACAGCATGGGTGCTTCTTCCCAGTAACAGTAAGCACAAAATCCTCTCGATATTCTTGGCGGATATCTTTGCGCAATTTGGCGAGAAGCCTGGATGCCCACTTCTGTTTAATTTCTGGCTTTTCACTAAGTAACTCATCCTTGACTGCTCTTTCTTCATCTTTTGACATTCGTTTTTCATGTTTTTTAAAATACTTGCGTTTTCGAGCCTGAAGGTTGAACCACGTATAGGCAATTGCACGGACATGTGGAAGAAGTGCCTCAATAAATGGGTGAAATTCATCCTGTTGGAAGAAACAAAATGAGAAACAAAACTTCAAGGACCAGTTTTACTTATACAATCGCTATCAATTATTTTTTGGAGGGAAAATGAGTAAAATGCAAATTTATGCCATGAGCATTCCTAAACATTTTTAGCAGGCTTACAATTCCTAGAAAAGATACATACATATTATAAAAGTGTATGTCTATAATTCACTTATGGAAATATTATAATATTTTATAATACACCAATTCCTTGGGCTTGGTTCCAAATTGACATACAATTGTATTAGTTTAAAATCAAACAAAATGGCTCTAGGATTTTGAATGTTTTGGCTATGATTAACAAACGATAAATATTGGCACAGCAAATTTTAAGACAAATGAATAGAAATATTATAAATGTAGATGTTAATGTTGCAAACCATTCACTTTCTGTATTCAGAAACATTATGGAATACATGTTCAATATTGAATTATGTAGTTTCCACTTTTGTCATCAGCAAGAGACTGGTGACAACACAAAGACCATGAACAACGAATATATAACTCAACCCCTTATCAATTACCCAACATTCCAGTTATCATAGTTTTATTCTAGCAGGAATAATCACAGAAATCAAGAAATAAGGCAAGAAAGGCCAAAGGAAAGACACCGTTCTAATAAAATTAGGGTATCTTATCGCGTTCACCAGCTGCCCATGTTTCCCTGCTTAACTTTACAAAAAATAAATAAATACTGAAAATTACATGGAACTGATTTGTTCCATTCCACTGTGGGGTACAAAACCTCACTGAATTAATTATCTATTAACTCAAGGATGGTTCTCAAGTATGTAATAATTATTTCATCCCTCTCCAAAAAAAAAAAAAAAAACAACCCTTTTAGGTACACAAAGAAAAAAGGATAATTTGAAACAAACTTTGCCTTCTTTGTGATCTAACACTCTGTGGCAGTGTAACATTAATAGTGCATTATTGGGTAAACTTCTCTTCTGAAATACAGACATATACTGAACTTGAAAACTTTTCCTTTTACGGGCTTTATCTAACTATTCATACAGATTTTCTATATTTCATTATTTGTTTCCATTAACTAAACTTTGGCTAATACTAGCAATTACTTTATTTTGATCAATAAGTACTGAGGTATTTTGCCTCAATTTCCATCTTCATCACATACAGTATATAATTTACTTCAAAGCAAAATTATCTCTAGTCCTGGCACCTATCATAAGATTTGAAAGAAAATTGTGGCAAAAAAAGGGCAGTGTTACTCATTCATTTGTTTGATCTATTATTTTTTAGACTGTATTTAATTCAAATTGAATTTAAATCATAATACTGTAAAATACTGATGCTAAAATTAGTCCTGATATAATTAAATTGTACTTTTCAAGGAAAATGTAGCATATATATTAATGCTAAAAAATTGGAAAACAAATGTTATTAATTTTAAGAATCTTATATTTGAGTTTGAGAACATAAAATGTATTTATTCAATTCAAAATTCCTCTAGAGTTTTATCAAACAGTTCATACAATCAATTAATACTCCAGGAAAGTTCATGCAAAACATTCACACCCAATATTGAAATGTTCTTTAAACTGAATCCTGCATTTTTATAAATGAAAACAGCAATATTTTATAATAACACCTTATGGTAACACTCTTCAAGAAGTACTGCAAGACCTGCAATGTTATTTCAATTTTGATTTTATATATACCTCTTTCCTTTTTTAGGGAAGACATTAATCAAACTAGAATAGAAATACAGGGCATAAAAAGAATTGTAATACAGTTAAAACAAGATTTCGAGCAATTACTAAAGTGATAAGCCATTCTATCCAGAGACTTTTAAGTTTTCTGTTACTTTAAGGGCACAAACTAGATTAAGGAAAGAGTTAAACCACAATCTGCTCTTTGTGTGGGAAAGGAGCACAGCATAGAGCAACCACAGCCCTGGATAAGACTTCCCTATCTCAGTGCACTCTGATGCCATTTTTTTTACTACTAGAGTTTCTTTTTCTCAGAAACTGAGTGCTATAGAATTCTTAGTAAAACATGTATTTTAATAAGACAACCTTCATTCATTACTTCTAACTTATGTAAGAAATTATTAAAAAGCCTAGGAATTGAATGGTGAAACTACATCCAGTACTGTTTATAAAAAAGTATTTTACAATATATATTACCCCTGTAAATTCCAATCAAAGATCCTCTGATGTTGACAATTCAGGTCATGGTATTTGGCATTGTAACAAAACAAAAAAACCCTATGAAGTTTCGGGTTTTAATTTTACTTTATTTTAATCACATTTAGGCAACTGTAGACCCACCTGAATGCAACAGGATAAATGCACAGTCTGTGATTACTGCTACGTATTGTGTTTTTAAAATTATGCACACTGGTTACAAATTATAATTTTACATATAAAGTTTCCAGAATGTATTTACTTCTATAAAAATGCAGCTATAAAATTCAAGTTTTTTTTTTAAAAAATACATTCGTATTTTTAAACTCCTGCATTAAGTAACAGATCTTCGCATAAAATTCGTACTTAAATAAAATTAGTCACTAATATACATCTCAACTATTGTAACAATACAAAACATTGTTCAAATAAGAACTGTTTCTCAAGTAAAACTTATGTTACATAGGTTTTCTTCAAAATGCTTATACATTCACTATGAAATCTGATATTTTGAAAGATGCACAATTTAAGAAAAAGTTATATTTTGCATAGATTGCAATAAAAACAAAGCAAACTTTGTAAAAGAGCTTTAGTTGTTTTAAACCACAATACTTATGGATTTACAATCACGGTCAATTTTCACAATATCTTCATGTTATTAATCTTTCCCTATTAAAAAAAAACATTTTTTCTCCAGAAAAATATGAAAAATGATTTCCTATTTCTATCTTACCTTCCTATTAGTTTGTTATATGAATTTAGAAAATTATTCCACAAAATAAAGTTAACACTGCAAAGATATGGCCAAAGGTACGCACACTTACATTTAATGTTCAATTTAGCAACTCTAGCTTAGATATAAAATACCGTAAATCTGTATATACTGGACTATTTCTTAAAAAGACTTCAGTTGTGAGTACTAACATAAGGAACTATTCATGGATCTAAAACTAAGTTTATATTAATTACACAAAAGGAGGAATATGTTCAGTTAATCCTCTGTTTTATTTAACCAGGTTAGGTTTCCAAGATATCTCTACTGACATCTTATTTATTCTTATATCTTATAGATTTCAATGCAACTTAATTTGACTCCAAGGTAACCACAACTATACAGTAAAGTAACCGCTCCCAAAATCCAACTCCTATTTTTATATAGGTTCCTTTTTTAAAAAGATTTATCAAATGCATATTCTATACAATTTTTAGCCAATCAAATATTCCTTTTCGCCATTTCTAAGATTTCTAACAACAAATTAATAAAATACTGACAGTACAATATTATATTCACCTAAACCTGCTCTACAAACATGGGACAATGGGTATGTATTCAAAACTTGAGGGAGGTCTGAATTTTGTCCCAACTGTTCTTATAGCTATCCATTCTTCAAGTCTGTGAATTATAAATTCACAAACTAAATAGAAAACCATCTTAGAAATCATTTGGGGGAAACAGTACACATTTCATTTCAAAACTAGTGAGCATTTTGTTGAAACACTTGACTTATCTTAAATTGGTCAATATTAAGTTTGCCGAAAACTGTTTTAGACTTGTAGATTGCATGCAAACCACGCCTAAATAATTTATTTTGTTTTGGAAAAGACAAAGTGACATTTAATACTATGCTTATGGTAAATAAGCAAGTGATAAAACCTGCTTAATAACAGCCAAGGAAATTTTTATACTTCCCTGTAATAAGTTCAGGCACAAATACTCCATTCTAAAATACTTATGTGAACTGAGGCATTAGGCCAGAAACAAGAATGGATTATACCTTATGTTACAGTTAAAAAATATTACATTAAAAACTTAAGCTAAATTTTCACCTACACCTATCACCACAGAAATCCAAATATATGATCGCAGACCAGTAATCATAGTTTTGCAAGGGAATTCTATGAAACTAACGAATATTTCTACATGGCTGGTAGAAGTCCTTAAGTGTTAAATGTTATATACACAAAGAGAAAACAGTATATTGAATTTTACAATGTTCTGCCAATTGATCAAGAGACTTAAAACGTGTGTGCGCTGATGTACAAGTGCTGACTTTTTATAATTTCTCAAATACCCCAGAACACTTTTTTACACCTGTTTTGCATCAGTAAAGTTCCCATTTACTTGCTAAAAAGATTCCAAAGTTAATCACACTTTGATGCCAAACAAAATATAAACAATAAAAAATGTGTCAGCCAAAAAACTACAGGACTGCATCCAATCACTGAATAATCCTTATCATTGTTTAAATCTTCATTCATAATTTGTGAATG
>JANHFJ010002764.1:12909-23808 GCA_032468195.1 Cerberus rynchops
CAAGACACATGGTGGGGGTGGGTGGGAGGCCAAAAATGGCCCATTTGGAGCAAAAACTAGCTGCGTGGAGGGTTGTGGGCCTGCAAAATGCCTCTGAGGGCCAGGGAGAGGGAATACAAGTCACATGAGGAAGTTGGGAGGCCAAATAAATGGGTGAAAAATGGCATTTTTTGGCAAAAGTGAGCTGCGTGGAGGTTTCTGGGAGCCTGCAAAATGCCTCTGGGCCTGGGATGAGGTAATACAAGACATGTGGTGGTGGTGGTGGGGGGGTTAGGAGGCCAAAAATGGCCCATTTTGGGGCAAAAACAAGCTATGTGGAAGGTTCTGGAGGCCTGAAAAATGCCTTTGGGAACTGGGGAAGAGGGAAAACAAGATGCACGGATGCCAAAAACGTTTTTTTCTTGTTTTCCTCTTCCAAAATCTATGTGCATCTTATACTCCAGTGCATCTTATACTCTGAAAAATACAGTAATTGTCTTCACTTTTAGGAAGTTTCTTCTTAATTCCAGGTTGCTTCTCTCCTTAATTAGTTTCCATTCATTGTTTCTTGTCCTATCCTCCTGGTGCTTTGAAATAAATTGACTCTCTCCTCTTTGTGGCAACCTCTCAAATACTGGAATCAAGTTACAATAAAACAAGCCACTAGAAAAACCTACTTCTGATTCAAATGATCAGTAGAAAAACAGAACATAGAAACATGTACATAACTTATGCAGGTGATAATTCTCTAATAGTGATAATTTTCTAATTCTCACCAAAGCTGTTTTGCTCGAATTGGAGTGGTACAAAACACTTGCTTTTCCAGATTTGGTCTCTGTAATATCATTTCACATAGCCATCTCTTTTGTACTACAGCCTAGACCTTATAAAAAAAGCAAATCAAAGAATATATTCAGCTTCTTAGGCAGAAAATGTTTGTAGTATTAAATATCAAAGCAGAGGGATACAGATTCAGAAATGGTTCTTGAGATATCTGTAGGTAAGAAATAAGCTTTGCAAGAGAGAAAATCAGGGGTTGTATCTCCAGAATCAAGATTTTCTTTAGATATCCCGCAAAGTAGAGACACAAGGCTGGGGAACTTTCCCATGCTCTTCTGCAAAATCAGTGGCATGTCACAACTGACCCCATATGAACAGCACAATGAAATTTCATTTAGTGTGTTTACTCAGAGAGTGACTTCTGTCCACTGTTCATCAAAATATGTTATTGTAGCATGGGGGATTTCAATGGATAAACCAAGTGATTGACAAAAAGATTCCTGTGAAGTTATTAGAGACCAACTTTTATCTTAATTTTTTTTTTAAAAGTAATTCTCACTGGAATAACTGAAAGCTCTCCCCTAAAGGAAGGAAATTAGTGGGAATTTCCCCTAGATAATAGGCTTGGGGCTATAGAAATCCTGTTTTGTCTTAGTTAGATATTATGATATGAAAAACAGAATGAAACAGATTTATTGGGTTTGAAGCAGGAAATTGACAATTCTGCAAGGGTACTCCTAAACTTGCTGTTTTAATAAACAGAATCATTTTTGTTTCTTCAGATGATGGAACCAGATGCTAGAAAATGCTTGGAGCTAAGACCAAGTTTTTTTATAAAGTTGTGCAGAAGAACAAATTTAGCTCCTTTATAGTTCCCAAAGCTATGGGTGTGCTATCCTGTTCTGCTTTCTACCTACACTGCTGAGTGAAGTGTTGGTGACTTCTGGCTATCAACAAATGCACAATGTCAAATATGTAGTGTTCTATTGTGTTTCATTATTCTAAAATGAAACAAAACTCTCCTCCAGGCAAAGCTGAAAACTCATTTCCTTTGAAGTGTAACTCTAATCACGTGATTAAATTAATTGGTTATGTAAGCATCATGTAAATCCAAGAAGGTTCAGTTCCTGAAGAATTAACCTCACTTTCTGAAGATATGAACAATGGTTTAAAGACTGAGAACTCTTCAACGTGTTGCCCTGTCTGTAGCAGAACATGCACTATTTCTAAGATCACATCTTCACCATACAATCTTCATTTCATTTTCAGCCCATAGCTGAGCCTACCTAACTATCCAATATGTTAATGTGTTATTTTCTCTCTTCCTGAGTGGTAGAGGCTGAAGCATGAGAATTTACTCACTGGTATCTGTTAATAGTACTCCCCAAATACCTACTTTTCAGACGTGGAATAAGAGAAGACAGCACAGATAAATGAAGGAAAAAAGCAGAAGAAAAAGCAAGAGAGAAAGGTGAGAGCAAAAAGATATCTGAATCTCATAGGTGTGGAAATACAAAACAACAACAAATGATATGCAGATAATAGTGCACTTATGATAAAGTGTTGGTGCAAAAATAGAGATGGCAGTGAAGTCAGTGATGGAACCAATGGAGGTGAAAGAACCAGCAACAGAGCCAAGAACTAGTCAAAAACAGATCTGGTAGTAAAGCTGACAAGGTGGCACTAGTGGAGCCAGTGATAGAGCTGAAATGATGGAGCTGTGATGGGCCTGCAATAGAGCCAATTATAGAGCTGTTGTAATCATTGATGATGGAATTGGTGATACAAATGTTGGAAATTGATGATGGAGACCAATAACTGAGATGATGGCACTGATGATGGAGCTAGTGTTAGAATGGTAGCGTTAACAACAGAGAGCGATGCAGTGGAGCAGGTGATGGTTGAATGAGCAATGAAACAAGAGAAGATAAATGACCCAGCAATGTGAAACAGGAAGAGAGCGATCATCCGTGCAATGGACACCAAACATAATTCTAATTCATAGGGCAAGTGGGGACTTCCTGGTAAGGCAAGGGAGGAAAACAGCTGGTTAAATCTGCCAGTCAAAACACATCTCTTCCCTCACTACAAACCATGTTCAGGGGAGTTGGCAGGATATCTATATCCATCAACCACTTTGCTTAATTTGTTCCACGTTAAAACTGTCAGGAAAGGGATCTCCCACTAGCCTCTTTTCTGAGACAGAATAAAAATCAGCTATTGGGACAGAGGAAATGTTGTTATTTACTTAGGATTGCTGCAAATCTCTGGTAAAGACTTTTATTTATTTGTTGTTTGTTTAGCCACCTAGACATATGACTGGTTAAGAAATTGCCTTAATCTGCCAAAAATATATGCAAAACTAGATAAACCAGCTTCCTCAATCCATATTCCAGATTCATACAATCTATCAAGTCTACTACAAGCCTATTTAGCATGTCTGATAAATATCGCTAATTTTTGTACACTTCTACACTTATCAACTCCCCCTCCATTTAATATAGCACAAGCGTGATATCATGTAGTGTCATGATCAAGCTCTAGTCTACAGAAACTCATATGAATGATTTTAGGCAATCATTGACATAATGCTAAATCATTAGGTGATTTCTTTGGGCTTAGTATATAATACGTGATGCTGTCCATGATGATGAATCCATTAGCTTGTTTGGCCATCCATTTGGAAATGAGTTACTGGGTCCCAACAAGAAGCATGTCATAACTTTTGTACTACAGAGACAAAAAGGAGATTTCTAAGTGTGCCATCCTGAAAACTTGCAGGAAAGTCAGAAATAAATGAAATAATAAAAATAAATATTTCATGCAATGGTCTTTTTTCATGATGCAAAGGATCAATATAATAACAATACAACCATTCAACAAGAACGAAAAGCTAAAATCTGTTAGGAATACAGTTCCAAATATTTTTTGAAAAAAAATTGGATTACATTTTTATTATTTTGCATTAGCCAATCTGAGTAACTGTTCTTTAGTCATTCCTGCATTCCTCAGAAATTACCACGTTACTGACCATCCAATGGAAAGATAAAGCAACATGAAAAAGTTATAACTGAAAAAAGGGAGTCATCTGGCCTGTTGATATCAGTCAGAAAAACCAGTTACACATTTTTGCTTTGTTTGCTTTTCTTATTCGAGCTTATCAATGGGGTTTTACCAACAGACCATTACTCACAGGAGGATCCCTTAGGAACAAGGGAGATGGGTCAACAAGAAGAGCTGATTTGGTTTTTGCTCATTCACAATGACTCCCTTTTCAACACAGTACTTCTGGTTTGCTGTTTTCTGGATCCCATTGGGAGTTTTATCCTCCTACAGCAAGAATGTAACTCCATAAGAACCTTGTATGCTTCAGATAGAAAGAATGCTGTGAAGTTTTCAAGTCAGGCAGTTTATTTCAAGCTGGAGTCGCTGGATTCCTCAGATACTGAGGGTTAAGAAGTTATTTCTTAGATATTCATTTTGCTACATATGTCTTTTACTGCATAATCTTTGGGGGAAAAAATACAGGATGACTTCTAAATTTGTTTATTTTAATATCCTTTAATATGCATCTTAAATACAATTCAATGTAGAACAATTCTGATATGTCAAGATAAATAGAAATAACATTTTCTGTTTTTGCAGTTACAACTTTAAGAAGAAACTTAAGCACTATAGCGTACTTACCATCACACTGTTTTTTAAAATGATGTAAATCAAACTATATTGCTTATTTAACAAAGCAAAACAAATGTAAATGAAAGAATCTCCAGTGAACATTTTTTTTTACAATATAGAACTAACTCAAAGGAAAACAAACAAATGTCCCTAGCATGGGTCTATCATGTTCCCTAGAATATAGGAAAAAAGGCACACAGGTTATACTATTGGGAACTGGAGTGCCTTCAAATGTCAACATTCTTTAAAATAACTGTATGTAAACTTTTAATTTGGTCCATCCAGGATAGGCAGATCTAGGATCAATTCTTGTTGCTCTGTAAAGCTTCTATGATAGTTATGTGCACAAGCTTGCCCACCACTTGCATGGGCCAGTTCTAAATGGGCTGCAAGGGGGTCTTGAGGGTGGGGGACACACTTGTGTTAAAACATTAACTTATATACTAATATATCTTTTTTGTCCTGCAAAGAAAGGGGTGAAAATATATTGAGAAAAAGCTCTTTGTAGCCCAAAAGCAACTACAAGAAAATCATGTTTAGCACATTAATTATTTAGCAATTACAGTGCATTCAGACAATATTCAGACCCTCTTCATTTTTATCAATTTTGTTATGCTGCAGCCTGATTCTACAGTTGAAATTCATTTTTGTCATTAATCTATACTCAGTAATGACAAAGTGAAAACAGAAGTTTAGATATTTATTTATCGGTAAATTTATTTTTAAAAATCTCCCAGTCCCTGCTGCTGAAAAATACCTTCATACCATGATGCTGCCACCACCATGCTTCACTGTTGAGGTGATATTGGGCAGATGATGAGCAATGCCTGGCTTTCTCCAGACATAAAGTTTAGAATTGAGGCCAAACAGTTCAATCTTGGTTTCATCAGAGCAGAGAATCTTGTTCCTTACAGTCCTCAGGTATTTTGCAAATTCAAAGAGGGCTTTCATGTGTTTTGCACTGAGGAAAGGCTTCCATCTAGCCATTCTGTCATAAAGCCCAGATCGGTGGAGGGTTGCAGTGATGGTTGTCCTAGAACTCTGTCCCATCTCAACACAGGATCTCTGGAGCTCAGAGTGATCATTAGGTTTCTTGGTCACCTCTCTTACTAAACCCCGCCCCCAAATTGCTCAGTCTGACCAGGTGACCAACTCTTGGAGGAGTCTAGTTGTCCCAAATTTCTTCCATTTGAGAAAGGATGTTGGTTTTACCTGATATGTTCCTTCTCATTGTGGGGAGCAGAGACTCTAATGATTGGGTAATTCCCTCAGTTCTGATCACATGACTGAGTCGATCAAGTATAAAAGGCACTCCTCACTGTCTGGCTGATCAGTGTTTTTGGCAAAGAGTGATGATCGATGGCTAGAGCACCTGTAACGATAATCCTAACTCCTCCTCACAAGAGATAGTATTATAAATGGGAGGGTTTTGGAGTCTCTGCTCCCCACAATGAGAAGGAACACATCAGGTAAGACCAACGTCCTTTCTCCATTGTGGAGGAGCAGACTCCAATGCTTGGGATCTACCAAAGCTAGTTATCCCAGGGTGGGCTCAATAATACAATTAAGTGTCCATCACTATGTGAACCTGTTGCAGAACCCTGCATCCAAAGGCTGCATCAGCTGATGAAAAAACGTCCAATTTATTGTGGCATATAAAAGGAAATGGAGATGACCAGGTGGTTGCCCTGCAAATTTCCTCAGTCAAAGATTGTGTAGCCCAAGCCACTGTAGTGGCAGCACATCTGGTTAAATGAGCTGTGATATGACCAGAAACTTGTAAGTTTTGGGCATCATAGGCCTTGGCAACACAGGCCCAGATCCATCTCTCTATAGATGAAGAGGAAACTTTGGAACTCAAAGCAGGGTAAAAACTCACAAACAGTGCCTCTGTTCATCGAAAGGCAGAGGTTATTTTAATATATATGCGAAGTGCTCTGCGAACATCCAAGGTATGCCACTCCCTCTCCTTCGGGTGGCCTGGTTTTGGACAAAAATCTGGGAGAGTCAACTCCTGTGATCGATGAAACCAGGAGTTGACCTTAGGCAGAAAAGTGGGATCCAATCGGAGAACAATACGGTTTGGGTGGAAGATACATAAATCCCCCCTTACCGATAACACTGCCAACTCCAAAATCTGCCAGGCTGAAGTAATAGCCACCAGGAAACCACCTTCAAAGAGAGGAAGCATAACGAGGAAGTTCGGCGAGGTTCAAAGGGCTTTTAGAAGTTCGAATGTAAGGGCTTTTAAAACCTTAACCAAATCCCATGTGGGAAACATACGTACAACTGGAAGGCAAAGATTGGTTGTGCCTTTCAACCAATCAAAAAAATTTGATCAAGGGATGATAGGAAAGGGACGTTCCCCTCCCTTTGTGAAGGACTGTGGCAAGCGCTGCCACTTCCCTACGGAGGATGTTTGGAGACAACCCCTTCTCTAACCCTTCTTGAAAATACTGTAGAATTTGAGGAATGGAGGCAGCATAAGGGTCCACTTGAGCCTTGACACACCAGTACAAAAAAGCCACCCTTGAGACATCGTAAATGCAATTGGTCGGCAGTCGTCTGGATGCTCGGATGGTGCATATGATGCTGTCAGACACGTTTGCCTTTCTCAATGCTTGCCACTCAATCTCCAGGCAGTTAGGCAGAACCAACCTGGATCGGGATGGACAAGGGACCCTTGGTGAAGGGATAGATGCTGTAGGGGCAGAGTCAATGTCAAGCCACCAATAGCGAGACTAGGTCCGAAAACCAAGGTCTCTTTGGCCAATGGGGGCTACAAGTACAATCTCTGCTTCCTCCTCCAGAATTTTCTGAACAACTGCGGCAAAGAGGGGAAGCGGAGGAAATGCATATACCAGGCCCAAAGGCCACGGGCAGCAAAGAGAATCTGTTGCTTCTGCTTGAGGGTGAAAGAAGTGGGTGTGGAATCTCAGGAGTTGCATATTGGTGAGGAAGGCAAATAGATCCACCAGTGGCAATCCGAAGCGGGATGTCAATATCTGAAAAATTGAGGGGTTGAGCCGCCATTCCAGGTGGTCCACATGGGTTTGGCTTAACCAATTGGCCTGAACATTGTGAGTCCTGGAAATATGTTGAGTGTGGAGGGACTATAAATGATCCTCCACCCAAAGACACAGGTCCCAGGCCTCAGCCATGAGGGAACGTGATCACGTGCCTCCCTGACAATTTACATGTGCTTTTGCAGCCACATTGTCTGTTAAGACCAGGACCTGTTGACCTTGGACAATGTCCACAAATTCAAGGAATGCCAGGCAAATCACTCTCAATTCCAGCCAGTTGATTGGTGTCACCGTTCTGTCTCTGACCATTGTCCCTGAGCCATGTGATTCCCCGAATGAGCGCCCAAGCCCAACAGGCTGGCGTCAGTGGTGACGACAACCATAGCTTGAGCTTGAAGGAAACAGTCCTTGTGGACTGCTTCTGATCTCTACCAATTTAGAGAGTCTGAGACCTTTGACGGGAGCTGGACCTTGCACAAGGAATTGCTACATCCCTGTCTCTGAGCTGGAAGCAAAAGCCATTGTAGGGGATGAGAATGTATCTTGGACCAAGGCACAATGGCTATACATGAAATGAATTTGCCCAAGAGCTGAGACAACAGGGCAAAGGATACTAATTGTTGCTGCTGGACCTGAAGGACAAAGTCCCTATTACCATTTGACCTGTCCTGAGAGAAAATCTTGACACAAAGATGTGTCTATCACAGCGCCCAAGTGTTGCAACCGAGTAGTTGGTGACAGCTGGCTCTTTGGAAAATTGGTTAGAAACCCATGATGTTGTAGGGTTTGAATAGTTATACGCACATCCTCCAAAGCTCAGTTGTAAGAATCGGCTTGTATGAGAATGTCATTTAAATAGCTCTGTATCCAAATGGGGGTAGAGCAAAAATGAGCCAGTAACGCTGTCAAGACCTTGGTAAAGGTCCTGGGTGCAGAGGACAAGCCAAAGGGTAATGCAGTATATTGGAAATGACTGCCCTGGTATGTAAAGCGCAAAAGGCATCTATGGACAGTGAGAATAAGAACATGGAGGTAGGTTTCAGACAGGTCAATCGAGGCCAGGAAGTTGCCCTTCCTGACGGAGTCCAAAACGGACTGTAGAGTGTCTATACACAATATGCACGTTGACTTGTTTTAGGTCAAGAATGGCTCTCCATCCTCCAGAGGCCTTCGGAACCAGAAATAATCTGGAATAAAATCCGAAGCCCCTCTCGTGGTTGAGAACAGGTTCTACTGCCCTGATTTCTAACAAGTACCGTATGACCTCCTGCATAAGCAACTGCATAGCAGCATCCTGGCTTACAGGGCAGAACACAAAGGATGTTGGGGGAATGGACAGAAACTCAAGAGTCAGTCCATATCTAATTGTATTAAGGACCTGTTTGAAACAGTCTCCTCCCACTGGTTGGCAAACTGTCGAAGACAGCCACTGATGGAGGTCTCTAGGATGGAATTATTTAGGGTGTCTGAAGGGGTGACCTCCAGCACCTCAAAAGGGGTATCTAAACAGCACACAGACTTTAAACCAGAAATATATTTGCTGGGAATTATGATGGAAATATATAATAAAGAATTGAAATACTTGATTGTAAATGTTTTAACAGCAGCGAGAATTGTATTTGCTAAGAACTGGAAAAATGATTTTTTGTGTCCATGAGCAAATTGAGACACTTGTTTCTAGTCAGATGGTAGTTGAAAAGCTCAAAACAGAAATAGAGAGAGAACTCAGCATTCCTACCACAGCGCACTTTTGCACCTTTTTTAATGGCTGCTTATTGGCGGCTGGCTGTCAGGGGAGTCCAAAATGGCTCCTCGGGCTCAGCTGCTGCTGGAACAGTGCATAGGCTACTTGTCTTGCCAAGGGATAATCAGGCCGTGGTGAGTAAAGCAAGGCAATTTATAGTCAAATTTCTCCCTGTCACTGACAAATCCAGCATTATCAGCAACGCCCAAGATAGAAAGAGAGATAGTGATGGGGGAGCTCGTAATAACAGCTGAGGCAAAAAGCCTCACTGCAGAAAAAGTGCAGCTGCCGCTTTTGCCCACACCCTGTGGTGATTTAGGCTGGCTAGTGATGTAGCAGCGAAAATTAGTGGAAGCTGGGAGAACCAAGCGCGGTGGCTGTGGCTGGGCTGGTGAAATAGTCATTGGGGGGTAAAATCTCAACCCCGTGGCCCAGCTGACAGGCGGCAACGGCCTCCCCTGAGGGGGAAACGGCCCAGATCTCAATGGCTCACCTGTTTGAATATTGAGCTGACCTGATGGAAGAGGTTGATAGAAGACAGGAATAATGCAGATTCTGATGATTGAGCTCCAGAAAGACAATTTCTGATCAGATAACTGTGTCAAAAATAATGAGCAGCCAGACAGTGAGGCATGCCTTTTATACTTGATCGACTCAGTCATGTGATCAGAACTGAGGGAATTACCCAATCGTTGGAGTCTCTGCTCCTCCACAATGGAGAATTATGCTCTTAGGAACCTTCAGTGCAGCAGAAATGTTACTGTAGCCTCCCCCAGATCTATGCCTTGCAATAATCCTATCTCTGGATTCTGCAGGCAGTTCCTTTGACCTTATGGCTTTTGTTCTGCTAAAGTATGCATTATCAGCTGCGAGGCCTTCTGTAAAGAGGAGTGTGCCTTTCCAAATCAGGTCAATCAATTTAATTTACCACAGATGGAATCCAATCAGGTGTAAAAACATGTCAGGAACAATCAAGAGAAATAGGAAGCATCAGAGTTAAATTTCAAATGTTGTTGCAAAAGTTCTGAATGCTTATGCCTATGTGATATTTCAGTTTTTTCTTTTAAATAAATTTACAGACATTTTTAAAATTCTGTTTTTATTTTGTCATTATGGGGTACTGAATGTAGATTAATGAATTAATGATTAAAAAAATGAATTTCAACAACTGTAGAATCAGGCTGCAGCATAACAAACTTGATAAAGTGAAGGGGGTCTGAATACTTTTTGAATGCACTGTAAGTAATTGAGCTTTTTTCAAAGGCTAATCCTGAATCTCATTGATCCTATGGAAAAAGTAAAACTTATAGAAAATTACAGTGGTGAAAGTAATTTCTGCAATTCAGTAATGTAATTTTTAACATGTAATATTAATAGTCCTGACGAAGCATCTAATTTAACAAAGTTGCATGCTATTAAATCACGGATGTCAAACTCAACTGCATCATGTGACATATCGCAATGTTTTTTGCCTTTGTGGAGCAGGGGTAGGCGTGGCCTGTGTGTGATGCATCCTGCCTGCGGGCCACCAGTTTGACACCCCTGTATTAAATTATCCACTGACATTGGCCCCAGTCACTTATAATTTTTCTCCTCTGCAGTCAAATATATTTATAACATTTTTTTCTTCCATTCAATCATGTGCATTCAATTCTTGTAGAATGGCTGGAGACGTCCCTTCAGATTTCTTGG
>JANHFJ010002767.1:90937-101120 GCA_032468195.1 Cerberus rynchops
CACTGTAGTGGCTGCAATCTTGGTTGAGTGTACAGTCAGCCATGCTGGGACCTGCAGATGTTGAACTTGATAGGCAGTATCAATACAAGCCCTGATCCATCTGCCTATCATCACCAATGACACCCTCTTGCCTATGGAAGCAGGTTTAAAGGCCACAAACAAAGACTTGGTCTTTCAGAATGGGGCTGTTCATTTAATATATATTTTAAAGGCTCACTGAACATCTAGTGTATGCCATGCCATTTCCCTGTCATGTACCAGATGTGGGCAAAAATACAGTAAGGTCAGCTCTTGAGCCCTATGGAACCATGTATTGACCTTAGGGATAAAAGAGAGATCCAACCTAAGCACAACCCTATCTGGATGAAATATGCAGAGGTCTTGTCTAACTGACAATGCAGCCAAATCGAGATGCACCTAGAGGAGGTGATTGCCACCAGAAAGGCCACCTTTAGAGATAGAAAACTTAGGCTAGCCTTACATATAGGTTCAAACAGGGCTATAGTGAGGGCCCTTAGACCTTGAGTAAGTCCCATGTGAGATATCTATGAACCACCAGGGGCCTGAGGTTGGATGCCCCCTTGAGGAATGAGCATACCATGGGGTGCTGTGACAAGGATTGTAATGTTCCATATTTCAAGACTGTTAATATAGCCACCACTTGCCTGCATAGGGTATTCAGGGAAAGACCGTTAGCCAGTCCTTCTTGAAGGAACTCAAGAACATGGGAAATAGAAGCAGAAAGGGGATCCAAACCTGATTTCTTACAACAAAGACAGAACATTTCCCACATGGCCTCATAAATGTGAGTGGTGGAAGCTCACCTTGAAGTTTGTATTGTTCATATTACTTTGTCAGAAAAATTGTCTCGTCCTGAGTTCTGCCTCTCAATTTCCAGATGGCCAGTTGGAGCCACTCTGGATCCAGATGGATTAGATTGTCCTTCTGAAGAACCAGCCTGTTCGTGGGGATCCTCCAGGGCTTGGAGGTGGACAGATCGATGAGACCAGGGCCTCCTTGGCCAATATGGAGCCACTAATAGGATCTCGGCTTCTTGTTGTATTGTACGTCTGATCACTCCTGGAATAAGGGGAAGGGGGCAATATATATATAAGCCCCGGAGGCCAAGCGCATTGTAGAGCGTTCATCTCCTCTGCCCCCTGTGTTCGAAACTGGCTGAAAAATCTAGGCAGCTGGTTGTTCAGGAGGGATGCAAACAAATCAACCACGAGAGTATCAAATCTCACTGTGATCTCTTGGAAGAGATCCAGAGCTGCCACTCTGATTGATCCACTGTGGTCCAACTCAACCAGTCAGCTTCAACATTTGCCATTCCTGAAATGTGTTGAGCCTTGAGGGAAGATAGATGTATCTCTGCCCATAGACATAGATCTTGTGCCTCCATCATCAGAGACCTTGAATGGGTGACCCCTTGCCAGTTGATGTGAGCCTTAGTGGCCACATTGTCTGTCATAATCAGAATGGCAAGACCTTGAATCATGGATTTAAAATGTCTGAGCGCTAGATGTATGGCTCTCAACTTAAGCCAATTGACATTGTTAAGAAGGTCTATGGAGGACCATTGTCCCTGGGTTATGAGTGTATCCAGGTGTGCTCGCCAACCAAATAGGCTTGTGTCTGTAGTAATTGTGACACAGTCTGGCTCTTTGAATGGGCAGCCTTTCTGAATTGCCTGTGAGGTCCACCAGTTCAAGGATTAAAGCACTTCAGGCAACACCCGTACCCTAGTTCAAGCATTGCTACCACATGCTAGTTGAAAAGGCAATAGAAACCATTGTATGGGCCTTGCATGTAATCTTGCCCATGGCACAGTGCCAAAACATGATAGCATGGTACTTAGTAGTTGTGATAGGTGTGCTACTGGTACCCTAGGGAGCTGTGTTAGTCTCCTAATCAGCGCTAGAATATTGTCTTGCCTTTCCTGTGACAGGAATACCTGGCAAGATGTGGTATCTATGACTGCACCCAGGTGTTGAAGGCAGGTCCTTGGGGTAAGGTGGCTCTTTTCTCAGTTAATTAGGAAACCGTGTGCCTTTCTACTGTTATCCGAATGTCACTGCTTGCCTGAAGGAATGATGAGGACTGGATAAGGATATCACTGGATAAGGATATCACTGAATGCAAACAGGTAACGTCCTGAGGTGTGCGGTTAGTGCGGCTAACACCTTAGTGAAGGTCCTGGGGGCTGAAAAAATGTCAAATGGTAGGGCCCTATATTGGAAGTGCCTGCCCACATAACAGAACCTGAGATAGCGCCTATGCATTTATGCAAATGGGTAAATGAAGGTATGCTTCATACAGGTCAATAGATGCCAAGAAATCATCCTTCCTGACACTCTCCAAAATGGAGTGAAGAGAGTGCATTTTGAAATGGTGGAATTTAATATGCATGTTTAACTTTTTAAGATCCAGAATAGCTCTCCATCCCCCTGAGGCTTTAGGGACTATAAACAGGATGGAATAAAAAGTCTCCCTATCTCTTTTTAGGGAACGGTTTCAATAGCTTGAATATCTAATAAATGCTGAATAGCCTGTGCCATTAGTTCCCTTTTTGCTGGGTTAAGTGAAAAGAAGTCACAAAGAGACTTGGGGAAATGGAGGTGAATTCTAGAACCAATCCCTGTCTCAGTGTATCTATGACCCACCTATCTATGATTGTTTCCTCTCACTGGTCCACAAATAGGCCTAGCATACCCCCAATGGGAGCCCTTAAACAGGGTTTATCTGGGTCTATGGAAGAGGCAATCTCCTAGTCCACTAAAGGGCCATTTAGACTTAGGCTGAGTTCGGTACCTGTCCCAATAATGGTCTTGTGGACATTCCTGTTGCCTAAAGATTGGCCTCTGCATTGTGTCAGTGTTTGAATCATTCCTGGAGGCTGTTCTGTGAGGGTACAGTGCGAAACGGCGGTCAAACCACTTGCATTGAGGCGGGAGCATCTTCTTTTTCTCCCTGTTCTCCACTTGAAGTGGACCTGTGATCTCCCCAAACAGCCTGCCACCCATATTAGTCCTCATATTGGCCTGCCAGTTGTAAAGCCAGAGGAGGCAGTGGGATGTTATGGAGGATGCCATAGTTCTGGATGTGAACTTGACAGTGTCCAAGGTAACATCTGCCGAAAATTGGGTTGCAGCCGTTATCTTGTTCAGATCTTATTGCAATCTGGTGTCACTTGAGGGAAATCTATCCTGCATTTGACAAACCATAGCAGGGTGACCCTGCTGAAAAAGGAGGCGACAAAGGCAGCCCTGACTGCCCAGGCAGTTGTTTGGTAGGCTGAGCAGAGAACCAATTCTGTTCTTTTGTCCTCAGGTTTGAGGCTCTCTGCCATGTCTCCTGATAATAAGGAGGGAGAGGCCATGGTGACAATTGGCTCCTCGAATATTGGTATCAGGAGCAATTCTGAGAGGTCCTTTTCCCCCTGATAATATCGTTTGTCAGAAGAATTAGGAGTGGCTTGATAGCCTGGTCACAGCCATTGCTTCCTGATGACATCCAACACCAACTGGGAGGTAGGAATGTCATCAGTCTCCATGATGGGAGAGGAGAAGAGAGACAAATTATTTCTACACATCTCAGCACCCGTACACTGAGTTAAATGCAAAGTCCTCAATTTAGCGTGGTCTTGACCTTATTGTGTAAAGATTTGAATATTTCAGGGGGGAATAGGCCAAT
Source organism: Cerberus rynchops (assembly GCA_032468195.1). NCBI lineage: Eukaryota > Metazoa > Chordata > Lepidosauria > Squamata > Homalopsidae > Cerberus > Cerberus rynchops. Next base: position 94,634 of record JANHFJ010002767.1, read on the forward strand.
GAAAACTGGAGGGTCTAGCCTAATGTCCTCATCCTCTGAAAGGGCCAAATCTCTGTGTCCATCCCCTAGCAGAGACTTGCTGTTTCTCACTGATTAGGCATAGGAACAAGGCACCGGCCTTGGAAAGATGCTTTCAGAAGGTACCAGTGAGAGACCATTATCTGGACATGGCGGAGGAAGAGCAGCCAATTGGAAGCTTTGCTGTAACCCTGCAGAGCCCTGGGCTGGGTTAGCATTGTTTTGAGATTGGAGAAAATCTCCTGCTGACCCTCAGGGCTCCTAAGTCCTGCAGCAGTGGGAGTGAAGATGGCCTCTGCACTACGAGGCCTGTCAAAAAACAGGTTTGCCTGCCACTCCTCATTTGTTTCTCTGGAACCCTCTGGTGATAGAGAAAGCTGCCAGTGTTGAACAGGAGCAGCCAGTGGATGAGAAGATGGATTGACCAGATCCCTATCCACCATTGATTTTAGCAATTTCTCAGCCTTAGAGAACTCCCTCTCCAAGGCTTTCTGCCTACGTGAGGAAAATCTGTCATCAGATCTAGCTAGTTAATGCAGGGCTTTGGCCTTGATCCTGTCAGATGCCATCCTAGAAGTGGATTACTTCACTTTTTGCCCCCATGGGGCAAGGCAGGGAGTTCCTGGGTCAGACTTGCCTCCATAGAATCAGTATGGGGCTGTGGATTATTATTATACATGAAGAATTATAAACAGGGTCTGTCAAGTCTGAAGGATTTGCCCTGCCCCATCTAAGAAGTGGGAGGAGTTGAAAAGACCATTGGGTTATCTTCCTTTCTGCCCAGCAACAGCTTGTACCAAGTATTGGAGGCTATACTACTTTCTGCCCAGACATAATTTCTGGGATGGCGTTGGAAGCCCAATGGCTTTCCTGTAGTCTCAACCGGCTGGCAGGAATCAAGGGGAATATCTCTTACTATTGTTGAAGAAAGAAATCAAGCATGAAGAAAAGCAAAAAATTCCAACAATGGACCTCCAAAACTCACGTCCGTCACTCTCAGACTGAGCCAAAAAACTGGGGCTATCAGCAGGACACACACTTCAAGTTGATTGGCTCAGTCCAATAATCTATTAGATGGAGACACGCCCATGCTTGGATTCTATTCCTCAGTACTATGGAGAACATAGGACTCTCAGATATTGCAACCTTCATAAATACTTGCTGGTTGCCAAGTGCTCAAATTTTGATCACATGACTATTGGGAGGCTGCGATGTTTGTAAGTATGAAGATCAGCCATAAAGTCAGTTTTTTCACTGCCATTCATCACCAAAGGAATGGTTTGAAGTTGAGAACTACCTGTAATTTATATAATAAATTGTCTAAGGGGCCTGGCTTTTAATATACTAGTTGGTATGTTATGGGTATATTAAAAGGGTAATAGCAGTACACCAGATGAGAAAATAATACAGGTAGTCCTTGATGTATGACCACAATTGAGCAACAAAAATTTTTTGTTCCTAAATGAGAATTTGTTAAGTGAGTTTTGTCCCATTGTGTGACTTTTCTTGCCACATTTGTTAAATGAATCACTGCAGCTGTTAAATTAATAATACTATTGTTAAATGAATCTGGCTTTCCCCATTGACTTTGCTTACCAGAAGGTCACCAAAGGTGATCACATGACTCTGGACACTGCAACCGTCATAAATATGAACCAGCTGTCAAGCATCTGACTGTAAAGCACGTGACCATGGGGATTCTGAAACAGTCATAAATGTGAGAAATGGTTGTAAGTCACTTTTTTCAATGCTGTTATAACTTCAAATGGTCAGTAAATGAACTGTTGTAAGTCAAAGCCTATCTGTCATACCAAATGACTGTATACCACAGATTTGATAAACCGGGCCAAGTTCATACATCTCAGCAATGTAATCTAGAGTTTTCAACCTCAGCAACTTTAAGCTCTCTGGACTTCAACTCCCAGAATCCTCCAGACAGCAATGGGAGAATTCTAGGAGTTTGAAATGTACATATCTTAAAGTGGCTGTGGTTGAAAAACACTGAACTATTCCAACACTTCAAGAGTTGCCTTTTCAGTGCCTTTATATTTTGCCAGTATTGGAAGTGACAGGAGAAAAGAAACTTTCAGAAGATGCACTGAAGACTTGTAGTGTTCTTTCAAATAGGTTAAGGGGATGACGTGACTCCAGTGTCCAGCACACCTCCCAAGAGATTGTATTGCCTGTCTTGGAGTATTAACCCTACATTTCACAGGGTTTTGCCATACAGCTGGCAGGCTGTTTGGCTCAAAGGACCTTCTCAGCTCATGGACTTGCCTCCTTTGTAATGAGCAGAGAGACTTAATTACTTTATTCCATCAACTGAAGTGGATCAAGCTTAAAGCATATTGATGAAAAGTACAGGAAACCTCCCAGAAAATCTACGCTGCGATATTCTTTTCTTTGTACTTCCAAAGAAACTCTCTTTCGCTCCCTCCTGCTGCCTTTTCTCCCATTCAGGTTTTTAATAGAAAGAAAGCGAACAAGGCATATTATTATGTATCGTGAACAAGGAGGTAACCTACATGCCGTATTTTGACAGTAACATATATAGGCTTGCCACGGGTGACATTACTGTACATAGAATAAAACAGCAACCCAATTAATCTGGACCTGACATTTTAAGTAGAGATGTGATTCATAACCTATGACACCCCAAAACACTGTGTGTGGCTCACAGAGAGACTTTTAAAATTGTGGCCGTATTGTAGCTTTAATGTGACAGATGGGGAAAATTCATTAAATGCACACATCATTTATAATTGATTTCTTAGTTAAGCCATTTTTTTTCACACACAAAACTAACACACACACACACACACACAGAGGCACCTCCTTTCTTTCTTTTTCTTGTTTTATTTAATATGCTATTCCCTGATCAAATATGACCCTTGAACGAAAGAGAAGGTTCTGAAGGGCCGATTTAGGATAGACCAATAATAGTACTGAATGAATCCCATTCAATTATGTACTCATGCATTGTGCACTACAGGCAAGAAATAAGAAATGGGAGTCTTATCTACAGCTCCATTCATACTCAGCAGCTAAAGCATTTTTATGGCAACCACAATGAAACAGATGATACAGTGACTGGAACATTGTAGGTCAGTAAAAAGTGAGCTTCAGGGGCTGCCAGTATGGATTCTCTTAGCAGAAGCAACAGACAAAATAACCATTTATATAAATCAGTGTTTCTCACCTTAGTTTTAAGCTGTGTGAACTCCAGATCCCAGAATTCCAGAGCTGGCCATGCAAGCTGGGAAATTTGAGGAGTTGAAGGCCACACATCTTAATGTGGCAAAGATTGAAAAACCCTAGCATAAATAGATTAAAAAGACACCCCTATACATTGAAAAGGAGAAAGACTGAAAAAGCATGTGCCTTTCAGTCATGAAACTACTCTGTTTCAGATCAACATTTATGAAATAAACTTTCACTAATAAATACTAAAATTAGAGTACTATGGTAGTGGGTGGAAATGTGGGTTGTTTTTTTTACTACTTTGATAATGTGGTTAACGCAATTTTACGGAACAGCTGAATTCTTTAACTGTAGGTATATTTATGTAGCTTTCTTGCCGATGTAATGCATGTCGTGTGCTATTTCCTGCTTTTGGTTTTTTTTAAATTTGGTTTTGTTTTATTTTCCAGACTAATTTACAGCTGTACGATTCCCAAATGATTTCTCATTCAAATGCCAACATGGTCCAATTCTGCTTAACATTTTGAGGTCAGCCAAGATTAGCCAAATGCTGTATAAATACACTCACATGGATACCTGAAAGAAAATCCTATTGAACTGATTGCTAGCAAATGCTGGGTTTGGGACATTTCCTATACTATTTGATTCTCTGTTGTCCGATTCAGATTCTGTCTTATCTTGCATAAACACAGCAGTTGGAACATAAAAGTGTTCTGTTTAGAAGAGGTTATTTTGCTTCTTCATCAGTGTAAAATACAATCAGAGCCTGCAGAACGGTAGGGGTAATTTCATTAAAATAATTATACAAGTGATTTGAAAGGTTAAATCACAAATGGCAAAGAAAATAAAATCAATTCCTGCCTGATGACAAACTACCGTTGATTTTGCAAAAGAAAAAGAAGGCTGTGCTGATTGCTTTGAAGATTTTATCCAATATTATTAGAGGATAGCTAGTTTATTTTATTTTGTTTAACTGTGTTTTATAAATTCTCCCTTATATTCTGAAATCAAAATGGAATGTCAAGACCTCTTCATCTGTGGTCATCAGAGTAATTTACAGCTCATTCAAACATTCTTTCTTTCTTTTGCTGAAAAATAAAATTAAAAAGAAGTAAATTCTCTACCAGATTATCTGCCTTCCATTTGGCTCACAACTTCAGATTAATCATACCAATATTTCTGAGGTTATATGGCTCCTTTTCAAAATGTTGCTATTTTCAAAACATAGCAAAGTTCTTTGTCTTTTTTCTACCCTTTACAAGGCAGAATGAAGGGGTCTCAATAATGAAAAAAACATAGATCATATTCACAGGTGTAACTAGAAGCCTTGGCCATACAAGAAAAGACAATACTAAAATAAAGCAACAAAAAAAAAGCAACAAAAGGAAAAAAGAACAACTTACTACTAACAGCATATGGCGATCTGCAATGCAAACTTCCTAAGTAATAAAATGCTGATCCTTGGGAAAAGGATAAACATCATCCATAAATGGGAAACAGCATATCCATACTTATAAACAAGCACTTTTTTTGTGCTTAAGGGTTATAGAAATTTAAATACAAATTGCACTCTATAATGATGCCCTGGGGACTAACATTCTAATCATTTTCTTGGGGATGCAGCATTTGCAAACTTAGTTTCTGGAACTTGTTTTCTTAGAAATGGAAACATTATATAGCTCAGTATATTATCATCACCATCATACCCTGGTTCTGGTGACAAAAGATCCAAATTTATTCAAAAGTCATGCATTTTGCACAAAGCAATACACTTTTCGTTTGCTTCCTTTCTCTATGCTGGAACATGTTCCTGCATAAAATTTCATCCGACTTGAATGACTTTCAGATCTTGCCATCAGTAAAGGCTGCATGAAGACTATTCTATACTCGTTTGCTGAAATAAATAAAAAGACTGGCAAACTTTGATTCAGTCCTCAAGACAGTTAGCATGGTATTTGGAAACCTCAGCTCATCAGGTAAATAGTGCTGATATCATTTTTATTTTTTTTTTGCTATCATTAAAAAGCCTTGGGATGTTATTTAAGTACACCTCATATTAGAAATTAGTTACGCAAAAGAATGCTAGTGAGGCATTTTCCCTCAGGTCAGAATGATGCATTATGTAAAGGCCAGTATTTCTTTGAAGATTACTCTTGAAATATGCATTCCTTCTTTATAGTAAATGTTTCTAGTATATTAAGCTATCCCCTGAACTGACCTGTGCATTCCTATGTAGAACTGGGCGTGTGCAAACCCTGATTTTTGTAAATCTAATCCAATACTTTGCATTTGTCCTTGAATATTTTTTTTTCTTTTCATTGCAAATATTACTTTATAGGGATGGTAGCTTTATCATTTTTAATATGAGATATAACTGAACAAATATCTCTAGTTTTGAAAAGATTTGTATCCCAGATATTTCTTGTCATTAACAAGTGCTAATTGTTTTTGACTTTATTTTTATGAGGGTTTTTTTTTACAGTTTTGTCCTTTTATTATTATTGTGAGTTGTCCAGAATTGTGTTTTAAAATGGGCAGTCAGACAAATCTTTTAAATAAAGAAATAAAACCTTCAATTTCTTAAACCATTGGTTATATTGTGTAATAACTGTGCTTTTAAAATTTGATTTGGTATGATTGCTGTCATGACTGCCAGATTTAAATTTATACTGTAAGTTGTTGGGCCTCTAAGAGCTAACAATGACTAGTCTAGAGGTTAAAAAAGAACAGGGGGTGACAAAATAACACTGTTCCAGTATTAGAGGAGTTTCCACAAAGAAGAGAGGATCAATTTATTTTCCAAGAATCAGAAGGCAAGGCAAAAAATAATGGATGGAAACTATTCAAGGAGAGAAGCAACCTAGAATTAAGGAGAAAGTTCCTAACAGTGAATACAATTAACCAGTGGGATGTTCACAATTTCAGAAAATGTGGGTGCTTCATTACTGAGTTTTTAAAGAAGAAACTGGACAACCACTTGTCTGAAATGGTTTAGGACCTCCTGCTTGAGCAGGTAGTTGAACTACGAGACTTCCAAGGTCCCTTCGAGTGCTATTCTATAACTAACTAACTCTCTCAAATTAATGAATGGCAGTTTTTTTTCTTACTGTAAGTCAGTCCATCTTGCAATCAAAAATCTTACAAACTGGAGGATGTCAAGCAGTCCCACTATTTTGGCAGGTACTGGAGCAGCAAAACTTTGTTTTGATCCTTATGATCAGCCTACATTTATTAGGTACCAAAGGTAGAAAATAGTAAGGTAAGCTTT
>JANHFJ010002767.1:144473-156295 GCA_032468195.1 Cerberus rynchops
ATCCACATACAAATACCCGCGAAAACCTCAGAAAACACACACACACACACACACACACACACATATATATATATATAGTGTGTGTGTGTGTGTGTGTGTGTGTATACATTAGTATAGTTTTATTGTGTCTAACCTTGTAAGCTGCCCAGAGTCACCTGGGCATGAGATGGGGAGCAAATAAATTTAATAAATAAGTAAACAAATAAACATATTCTATACATACCAGTATGCAATTTCCTAGAGGTAAAATTGGAAAAAAATGCTGCCTTATCTAAAGGAAATAGCTCATATCAATATGCAGCGCAGTCAGACCCTATGAATCATATTTGCAAAGCTTGAGGCTAAAGGGGAAAAAACTGGTTCTATTGTTCAGTAGTTTGAATGCAAAAAGCGTAAGAGAAACTGAACTGCTGTTTGAGCTGTCTCCTTCAAATGAATCGTTTTAAACCTTTAGACGTAAACAATGACAAGGATCTTCAGAAAAAAGCTGATAGTTAGGCAAGGGACAGCTTGAACACCACTACAAATATGCAATACAGTACATTACACCACACCAAGTAAAATGCTTTATGCGTAAATGCTTACGAATTAGTAAACATTAAGGCCTCGGTTGGCTGCACCTTCTAATATACAAAAATTCTATTTTTTATAGAATGATCTAAACAAACCAACCCAAGACTCATCTGGTTCCAAAGCTAACAGCCTAGTTCTGTCTCAAAGTATTCACCCAACAGAGATTGATTTAAATTTAATGAGCTCTATCCCAAGAGATACTAAGGCTAATAATTGCTTCAGGAAACTGAATAGCACAGCCACGGGAAAAGCAATTGTGCCTATTCCATCCCTTTTTGTTGCCTATTTGTGGAATTAAGGTTTTCTCAGCAATGGCACTCAGTCTCTGATGCTCTGTCCATTAAGAAGTCCATTTGTCCCATTCTCCTCTTTGTACAAGAGAAAGCTGATCTATTTATTTTATTTGTTTGTCAAACATGTACAAGATAGCAGGTATAGGTCTAAACATAAACATAAACAAAGGAAGTAGTACAGATAAATGGGGACAGTAAGACAGGGATGGTAGGCATTTTATTTATTTATTTATTTGATTTATATACCGCCCCCTCTCCCTAGGGACTCGGGACATGCTGGTGCGCTTATGCACGCCCCCTTTACAGACCTCTTAGGAATGGGGTGAGGTCCACAGTAGACAGTTTGAAGTTGAAGCTTTGAGGGTTTGAGGCTGTAACAACAGGTAGAGTATTCTAGGCATTGACATCTGTTGCTGAAGTCATATTTTATGCAATCGAGTTTTGAGCGGTTTACCGTGAGTTTGTATCGACTGTTTGCTTGTGTATTGTTGTGGTTGAACCTGAAATAGTCATTGATAGCTAAGATGTTGTAGCAGACAATTTTGTGTACTATGCTTAGATCAGACCACAGGAGTTCCAGATTGTCCAAGCTCAGAATTTCAAGTCTAGTGGCATAAGGGATTCTATTGTGAGTACAGGAGTAGAGTATTCATCTTGTGAAATACCTATGGACCTGCTCAATTGTATTAATGTCCAATATACATTGTGGATTCTAGGCAGATGAGCTGTATTGAAGAATTGGTCTGGCAAAGGTTTTGTATGCCCTAGTTAGCAATACAACATTACTGGAGAAGATTTGCTATGTTCTAGATTGGATATTTTCAGTATCTAGAAGACAACAAATAATTTCTTCAGGTTTAGAGTACTCAATCCTCATTTATGGCTTTCTGATTTCATTGAGTTGAATGGAAAATTGAAAATGGATTCTACATGGAGCTGTAACAGATAGAAGAGACTATTTGTAGCTCAGAGTTGAAATATGGGGTGCTTAGTAATCTCTGAGCTAGGTTGTTACTAATTGTCAATGATATCTAGTTTGGTAACTAAATATCTACAAGAAAACAATGAAGGTCAGAAAGCACCAAATGGGCCATCTATGATTTTTATTGTTATTGCAACTTATCCATGGACTTATTTTCATTATGAAAATATTCCACAATTTTGGAAGATATTGGTTTCTTAGATCTTTCAGGTAAATTGAAGTATTCTAGCTTTATACATATATAAAAATACCATCTTGCCTATCTCTGGGAAATAGGCAGCACATATCTGAGCAGTGATCAATCAGCCCACAAAAATGGAAACTGCCATTTCATTGCATATTTTTATTGTTTTTTAATTGTTGGATTTGCTACTTCACAAAAACCATACAATCACAGAGCTGGGAATCACCTTGGAGGTCTTCTAATCCAACCCCCTGCCCAAGGCAGGAGACTTTATTCTATCCCAGACAAATGGTTGTTCAATCTGTTCTTGAAAAACTTGAGTGATGGAGCATCCATAATTCTGGGAGGCAAGCTGTTCCATTGGTTCATTATTCTCACTCTCAGAAAATTCCTCCTTAGTTCCAGGTTGGATCTCTCTTTAACAGGTTTTCACCCATTGCTTCTTGTCCTGCCCTCAGGTTCTTGGGAGAATAAGTCAAACCCCTCTTCTCTGTGACAGCCCTTCAAGTACTGGAAGGCAGGTATCGTGTCCCCACTAATTTTACTTTTCAACAGGCTAGACATATCTACTTCCCTCAATCATTCATTATATGATTCAGCCTCCAGACCCCCTTATCATCTTTATTGATCTTCTCTGCACTCATTTTAGATCTCAGTTCAATTCAATCATTTATTGTCAATGCACAACATATGTGCAGTGAAATTGAATGAGCCTCCATCGGTACAATTACACAAAGCTCAGCATCTTTTTTGCATCAGGGTGACCAGAACTGGATGCCAAATATGGCCTCATAAATGTAGTATGGAGTAGTATTATCTGTTTTTGAGATATTGATACCATCCCTCTATTAATGCAGCCTAGGACTGCAGTGTTTTGGAAGCTGCAGCAGCCTTCTGGCTCATACCTAAGCATTGGTCCACTAGGACACCCAGATTCCTTTCATAGTTACTACTGTTGAGCCAGGTAAAGCCTATTCTATACATGTGCATTTGGTTTTTACTGCCAAGGTACAGGAGCTTACTTTTCTTACCACTGAATTGCAACTTGTTGATAGGGCCCAATATTCAAGATCCTTCTGAACTCTGAGCCTATCTTCCAGCATTGGCAATTCTCCCCAGCATGGGGAGCATGCAAATTTGATCAGTGCACCTCCAATCCCCTCATCTAAGCCATTTATGAAGATGTAGAGGAGCACAGGACCGAAGAGAGAATTCTGAGGAAGCTCAATGCATGCTTCCCTCCATGTAGATGTAGTTCCATTGAGGACTATGGAAGTCCAGGGAACTCTGAATCCAATTGGTAGTGATGCTGTCACCTTACTAAGGCTGTGGATTACTTTGTCAAATGCCTTACTTGCTTGCAACTTTGCATCCATTTGCAAAGAGGTTTTCTCCCTTGATTCTTTAGCAGAAAATATAATAAGGTTTTTTTTTTTTGTTTTTTGTTTGTCTTCACAACCATTTTCAGTTGTTTGGTCATTATACAGCCATCATTTACTTTTCTGTAAAAAGAGTGTTGCACTATTAGATCAAGAAACAATCATTTTGCTGCCCTGTAATAGAAAAAAAGATGGCAATAGAAGAATAGGAAGAGGAGGGAAATAAGAGAAATTGGAGAAATAAACATAATATTCATTCAAGAACCTTGTTGCATGTTTATTATTATGCACTATTTAATTTATGGACTTCTTTATAAATCACTGTGAAAAATAATCCACACCAGCTCCAATATATAATGCATGTTGAGAAAAAATAATTAGGAGTGTAATATGTAATAAAATTAAAAGTCTGCATGTGGTTGGTTGGGACTGTGCAACATGCTCTACAGTATAAGAAAGAATTCTTACCTAATTGCGATATGTCTAGTTAGATATGTTTAATCATAACTTGGTAGGGCCATTTGCTCAGTGGTTTATGTTGCTGCTAAAACACGTTTTGACTAAGTGGCAGTAATAGACTGCAGAACAATAAAAATGCCCTTTAGGAAGTGTAAAAGAGCTGAAATAGAGTAATTGGAAGGAAGAAACTTTCAAGACAAAATTATGTCATGAAGTTATTTCTGTCCATGGTGCTGAATTTTAAAACCAGTAGAAGAGAACAAGCAAATAAAATCTCTGCAATAAATTTCAGAGAATCTACCACACTCAAGGCAAATGATGTGTGTGTGTGTGTGTGTGTGTGTGTGTGTGTGTGTGTGTGTGTGTGTGTGTGAGAGAGAGAGAGAGAGAGAGAGAGAGAGAGAGAGAGAGAGAGAGAGAGAGAGAGAGAGGGAATACATGATTTTTTAAAATTTATTTATTTATTTATTTTGTTTGTCAAATATGTACAAGATAGCAGGTATAGTTATAAACATAAACAAAGAAAGTACAGATAAATGGAGACAGTAAGAGAGGGATGGTAGGCATACTGGTTTGCTTATGCATTCCCCTTTTAAGGACCTCTTAGGAATGGGGTGAGGTCCACAGTAGAGATTTTTATTTATTTATTTTGAGGTTGAAGCTCAGAGGATTTGAGGTTGTAACAATGGAGTCAGATAAAACATTCCAGGCATTTACCACTCTGTTGCTGAAGTTGTATTTTCTGCATTTGAGTTTGGAATGGTGTATCTTGACTTTGCATCAATTGTTTGCCTATGTATTATTGTGGTTGAAGCTGAAGTAGTCATTAACAGATAAGACATTGCAGCAATTGCATTGCAATTTTGTGCACTATGCTTAGATTGGACCACAGGCAGCACAGTTCCAGATTGTCCAAACTCAGAATTTCAAGTCTGGTAGCATAAGGGATTCTATTTTGAGTACAGGAGTGGCATACTTTTCTCGTGAAATACCTCTGGACCCGCTCAATCATGTTAATGTCTAATATACAGTGTGGATTCCAGGTGGATGAGCTGTATTCAAGAATTGGTCTGGCAAAGGTTTTGTTCTCAGTCTTCCCCCAATGTCACTTACAGCTTCTAGGTTGTGAAATTAACAAGACCTGTCAGTAATACTAGTTCTGCCTTTGTGCAATTAGTAAATTAAAAAAGTAACATCTTCTGAATGTATCCTCTATGTTCAGCTAAGACCAGGGTGACTTTCTCATAAGCTCACATAAACTTTTAGTTAGTTTAGACACACACACACACACACACCCCAAATATCATGCTTTGCTTGGTAATTCATTGGCAAATGTACCACACAAGAGACTTTTGGGAATTATGTTCTCAATTATTAGTTTTTTTTACCATATGTGGGAGGGAACAGTCTGTCTAGGTGTCATATGCAGACATATTCATAAGCAATCTGAAACCCAAAGAACATAATTCTGAAAATAGGTTGACTGAAAGACATTCACCGGCACTAAACAAACTGAAAAAAAAAATTAGTCACATTATGCACAATTAAAATATGGACTTTATTTCCCAGACATACAAATAAGGCCTCCCTCCAATTTCTCTTTTAACTTTTATCTACACTTTCTGTGTACTTTACATAATACTGTTTACCCAAAAAGGAATAGAGTATTAGAAGGTGTTTTTTTTTTTCTCCAGTATACTGGGAATAGTATAAAAGTTGTTAAAAGTTTCAACAGAAACACAGAACCAAGGATGAAATTTGCTCTTAGGTTAAAATCACCTTTATTAATTATTGTTATGTCCCTCTCCCTTCTCTTATTAAACAAGGTGCAGTACTCTTGAGATTCGTTAATGGAATCTGTAGAAAACATTGGAATATTTCTAATATGCAAGTTTAGTAGCTTTCTCTTTTTTTGTGTAAATACTTTACCCTGTAATCAGACTGCAAAAATATCTATAATTTACACTTTTGAGGTTCAGTTTAATTCTCATTATAACCTACTGGAAGGATTCCATTGCAGTAGTGCTAATGAACTTTATCCCCAAGTAGTAGCACTGGGTTTTATTAACTCTTTAGCAGGAAATTAAGTTATATAACATAGACTAGAAACAATGTGTGCTTGTTCTACAGATGCCAGAAAAAGAAAACTGGAATATATATATATATATATTTAATTTAGACTTAGGTGCTGTCAAATGTGTAAACAACTCTGGACAGTTATCAACTGTATATAACAGATGTAGAAATGTGGTTTTGAATTTTTATTCCATTTTAATGTGCACAATGCTAATGAGAGTTGAAAGGTATAAACATATGAAGACAAATCTCTTGCAAGCATAAATATTGATGTGGGATTCACATGGCTTTGCCAATTATTAATTTTGTATACCCGTTACACAGATCATTGCCAAGACCCTTTCACCAATATATCTAAATAAAGAAGGATTTGTTTCTGGTGAATTGCTGTTAAAATAAAGTATGTGATTCCTTTGGAAGATACAAAGCTTGAAAATTCCTGAAACAGGAATTATAGTTATTTACTCATAACTTAGAGATTTATGGTCTCAAGTTCAGTTGTTAAGAGGATTCATTGTGAGGGTGGTCTACTATCACCTCTATTTCTGTTCTCAGCATTTGCTAAAAAATAACAACAATGTTATGTGCTAGCACTGGATTTATCCTAAAGTAATATTCCCATATTTATATCCAGATATTAATATTGACTGCAACAGGATTGCACAAGTGATGTGCATATGAAAGCCAATATTAATTAATAATTAAAACATTAGCAAACAAATGCTTCCTTGCATAATATGTCAATAAAACGCAATAATTTCAATATTCCACATATTCAACATATAATCTTCAAAATTTAATTTCATGAGATATGGAGAAAAGTCTGAATAGGCCCTTCCTGACTAGCAGCTTAATATATAGATTGACTTAAAATGTTCTTTTCTTTTCCTTTCTTTGATACATATTACACAACATGAATATTGTCTTTGTTGCAGTATATCTGTTCATCAATAATGTGTTCATTTTGAACATTAAGCCCTCCCCTCCAAAAAAACAAACAAACATGCATGTGAAATAACTGTCCATCTCTCTCCCTCTTCCACAGAATAACTTAGAAACATTTTGTTTAAAGGGATTTTTTTTTCAATATTTCACTCATGTTTCATAAACATTGAAATTGGAAAAAATGAAGTATGCCTATTACAATATGCAACATATACAATACATTTCCAGGTGCCTAAAATAGATCGGCAATTTTGGAGAGAAATAAAAGCCCCTTCCCTCCATCTTGGATGCTTTTACAGCGAGAAAATGCCCGTCCCACTGGCATCACTTTAAATCTCAGTTTCCAGGTGCACCTTGTGAAAGGGGGCAGGACATTCTCCTCCCTCATAGCCTGCTGAACCTGCGCTGATCTTTCCATCTCTCCTCCCTACATTTTCTTGGATCAGGAGAGGGCAATCCTTGCTCATCTCCTGAGCTTTCCCTGTTTGCAGGCCCTATACTTCAGGCAAGCCTTGCCTGGACTGACTCTGCCCTTCCCCAGTTTTCCCCAAGGCCAATGGAGCCATCCTCTCTATTTATTTTATTTATTTATTTATTTTATTAAATTTCTATACCGCCCCTCTCCCGAAGGACTCAGGGCGATGAACAGCCTATAAAACAGAACAATAATACAAAATTTAAAAACACTTTAAAATTAATTAAATTAATTGGCTGATTAAATATTTTTAAAACTATTAAAAATTCATCAAAATTTTGCTTCTTTTTATAACTGAAGAGAATCAAAATGGGACTATGTTGAGTTTCTTTCTCAGCAACTTTTCTTTCCAAGGCTAAATTAATGTTTACTTAACTATTGTTGCATTCTTTCTTCAAAGTTAGATACATACTTTCTATAACATACTTTTTTCAAACCAATTTCTAAAACAAGCAGAGATTCAAAGCAAATTCTCTTTTATTCACCAGGCTAGGTTATCTTTCCAGGTACCCTGAGCTATAATGAAGCAAACCATTTGTCCATCAATGGCATACTTTGGCTTTATTCAAAAGATATCTTAATTATGTGGAAGTTTGTAAAAGCCAAATATACGTTGTTCAAAGGAATCATATTATAGCCAGGCCTACAATAACTATTATAGTTCAGCTTCTGTCAGTGTTTATGCTGCAAATCCCTTATTTCAAGGATTTATAGCTCTGCTGTAAAAATTCCTCAGGGATGAAATTTGGCAGATAAGGGCTAAACTAGAATTGGCCTTTTCTTCTTTCTCATTTTCCTTCTTTCCCTTTTAACAATATAAATGTGAAAAGGAATGGGATAATTTGTTTTCTTATTATTAATTATTGAATATCTTTATATTTCCTACTGCCACAATAATACAGTAGAAGGGTGAAAGATACTATAAATGAAATAATGAAGATTTCCAGTCCAATTTCTTTTTGTTTGTTTTGTACCTGGTCTCTGCACTTTTCTTGGTAAGATTTTGGAAGTGGTCTGCCATTGCCTGCTTCCTCGGGCTGAGAAAGAGTGACTGGTTCAAGGTCACCCCATTGCTTTTGTGTCTGAGGCAGGACCAATTCTAGTCCTGCCTTAGGCACAAAGCCAATGGGGAGACCTTGAATTAGCTATTACCTGGTGCCCTTAATATTGGCTTTGTGTACCATTGGTTTCCAAGTTCGGTTTGTTTTGCAGGGTAGATCTTGCAAGTTGGAATGTACTTCTCCCTTCTTTCCCTTTGTCTTCCTCAGACTTAGGGAGGATGTCTGGGATACTTTCTCAGTTTACATTCCTGCTCCAGACTCCGATTTGATTTCTTTTATCTGATTGTTACCTTGGTTGTGGCTCTTCCTCCTGTTTCTCAGAATTGGTCCTTCTACACATTATGCTTACACTAGTTGAAATGGATTGTCTTTCAAATCACATAATTAAACTAGCTTTAGTAGCAGTCTCAATTTTATGAAAGTGCTGCTGATAAATGCTGGGTTCATTAATATGTATATAGCAGCCATATAGGAAACCCTAATTAAACAAGGCAGGATTGGTGGTAATAAGACCCTCTTCCTCCACGTTTATCTACCTGAATTGTTCATATAACAGCAGTGCAGACATGGGCAGTGAGATTTCATGATTCTGTTGCCCTTGCCAAGTGTCACATTCTGCAATCCTACAAGTTTTATACAGTACATCTAATAATTGACTGAAAGGTGTGGTATATAACAGCGTTTCTCAACCTTGGGAACTTTAAGATGTATGGATTTTCCTTCCCAGAATACCCCAGTCAGCATGCTGATGGGAAAATGTGGAAGCTGAAGTCCACAGATTTTAATATTGCCAAGGTTGACCATCATTAGTATATAAGACTTGGTCATTGGTGACTGCAAGTTGCCATTTATATTTCTTTTAACAAACAAAAATACATGAAACTACTGAGAGAGGCTGTCCAGTAATATGCTGATAACATCCAAGCACAGTTGTGAATTTTGACAAGTGACAGACTGATGTTTAACCAACATTGGTTGAAGTTGTACTACTTAGAACCTGAGGTTCACAATTTATTTCAGTGTTATTTACAAAATACTGTTTCAACATGTTTACTAGTTGCTACTAGTTGTATAGCTATTAAAATGTGGGAGAACCCAAAAATGAATTAAAAATGGATTAAAAAGTAACCTTTTCAGATAAGCAAGTTTAGTTCATAAGTATGGATGTGATCAATATTTATTTCCCCCTCATGTTCAGTAACTAAATCCACTGAAGACTATGAAGCTATAAAGACATTTCTGTACTACTATCACTGTCTTCCCAGGGAGTACTTACACATCTATTTATATATTTAGGTGTTTTATGTCTTCTTTGGGGACATTTAACAAGTATTGCATCTCAATCTAAAAGGCCATAGCATATAAAATTATGAAGGAATTCATGTGCAATGAGTACAGTGTGTGTGTGTGTGTGTGTGTGTGTGTGTACTCATGTTGAAAGAAAGGA
This sequence comes from Cerberus rynchops, assembly GCA_032468195.1. Lineage (NCBI taxonomy): Eukaryota > Metazoa > Chordata > Lepidosauria > Squamata > Homalopsidae > Cerberus > Cerberus rynchops. The sequence continues at coordinate 154,348 of JANHFJ010002767.1, forward strand.
TGGTAATATCTAGTTTGTAACTTTTTTAAAGGTTATCAAGTCTTTTTTTTTAATCTACAAGCTATGTTGGGATATAATTAAAGTTTGTTTAAAATAGATGTTGGCTAATGAATCTAGAAGACAACTCAAACTTCTTGTAGTGGCACTTTTGTGGTTAGTTTTCTTCTTTTTCATAGAGGACATTTGCAACTTCTCAAAGCATTAAAACAAAATGTCCTTTTAGAAAGAAAGAGACAGACACAGACAAAGAGAGAGAGAGAGAGAGAGAGAGAAAGAAAATGAAAAGAAAGAAGGAAAGAAAGAAAGAGGCTTCTACTCTTTACAGCAGTTATAAATAGAATTATAAATTTATCTTTCTCAAAAGTTGCATCATGACTCTGTTGTTTCTATAATCTATGCTACTTTATAATCCAAAAATAAAAAAATAAGTTCATTTTCTTTTCATTTACAAAAAAATGTCCAAGAGGGATTTCCAATCAGTAGCGAATGTAAATGTTGGCCAGTTTAGTGAGTTCTATCTCATTTACCAACCTTTTTCTTTTGCCTCTTTTAACACCCTATATTTAACTCATGCTTTTTCCTCTGCCACTATTTAATTGGTGCATCAATTGTCAAAACGCTGATATTGTCTGAAAATCCTAGGCATTTCCTAGACATCTCCAAGTTCTACCTAAATACAACCCTGTTTAATTTCAGAATATGGCAGGGTCAGCTAAGGCTTGATATCTGACGAGACGCTGAAACACTTACTCAATAGCAGTGCTTCCTTTTCAAGGTAAGGGGCGTTATTCTGAGATTACTGTTAAAAGCAAAATACAGTACTTGCTTATTGAGATTGTGGGAAAGAATAGAATGTTTGTCTTGCACCACTTTCCTCTGATTAAGGTCCTCCAATCGCATTGAATCTCAGTTCCCATATTTATAATAATAAATAATATCATTTTACAGACTCTCTCAGGAAGCCCTACTGTCTACGAGAAAAGCAAGAGATAATGATACATGTTCACGGCATAGGAAGACAAGATCAGTCCTGCCTGCACAGAAATGCTTTTTCTGAGTAGCCAAATCTTTGATTAAGGGAGATAATTAAATTCCACCATCATTTCTAATTTGAGGAGAGACTTTATGTTGAATAAATTTAATACTTTACCTTCAGTTGTCCTTGACGGATGATACCAGAAAGTGCCATATACTCCATTATGTCCATATGATATAGGTGATGTTGAACATTTTACTCTACTGCTAGTTCTATAAAGACATCGTAGTCCATTTTATTTCCACCTTTTAAAGAAAATATCTAAATTGTGCTATTTATTTTATATGGAATTCCTCTTATCAGATCAGATAGTATTACTCTGAAGATTCCCAGATTTATGATGCTAGTAAACTTTATGGTGCTAGTTAAATTAGAAGAAAGATGATTGCTCCTCTAGCTTCATGAATGAAAGTTTGAAATAAGTTTTTTTCTTAACTTATGTATCTTAAGTCTAACTACCAGTTTACAGTCATAGATTCATAAAGTGAATTGGAATTACAGAATTATATTTTTATTATTACATCATAACTATCACTAATCTTTAGTCTTAGTGAAAATAACTATTTTGTTTCATTCTGTTACTTACTGATCTCATCTTCAGGGCTACACTGTAATACTACGCTGTCAATTATCAAAATAAAGATTAGATTGATTTATTGATTAACTAGCAAAAGGCCATATTAGCTGAAAACTATGCCTAAATAGTGGGCTGAATATATTTTGGTTTCTGGACAGCATAGGTCCATTGAAGACTTGAATGTAGCCTTCAGAATTCCCATACAAGTTGCTACCAAATTGCAATTATTGCAGTAGTGGAATTCAATTTTTTTTACTACCGGTTCTGTGGGCATGGCGGGGTGGGCGTGGCTGGGGGGTCATGTGACTGGGTGGGCAGTTTCTGTAAGAAGGGCA
>JANHFJ010002767.1:156395-167360 GCA_032468195.1 Cerberus rynchops
ACCTGCTAGAACCTGCTGAATTTCACCTCTGACCAGATGCATCAACATGAGCAGTCATGGTCATGTGCACACCCCAGTTTTGGGAGATGCAGTGGTTACCAGTGCATTTTCAAGTAGGACTTGAGGTGCTGGTTAGCAATTAAAATGTTCTATGTGGCATAAAGCCTAGTTATCTCCAACAGTGTTTGCTGGCTGGTACAAGATGGCATGCTCTGTCATTTCTATTAGACAATGTCATCTATTAGAATCCATTAGATGTCTTCTCCATTGTGACACCTGCACAATGGAATGAAGATCCTCGTAATAGTGTCCCAAAAATAGTCTAAAAGACCTGGTTGCTGTCCCAGATTAAGGTGTTTAGGACCCTGTTGGATTTATTTGGGATGGAGGTATTTATTAACCTGACTATTCAGAATCTCCTGGGAAGGGGAGAATCAGATTATAGACCACTATAAATGAAACCAGTTCTCCGAATTGCTTAGAAAATTTACTACCGGTTCTAGCGAACCTGCTAGAACTGCTGAATTTTTCACCTCTGAATTATTGTTACAGAAATGTCATTATAAAAGTATCTCCCTTTTTAAAAATTACATTGAAATGAAATACAATTGCCTTTATTTTGTAGTAGCCTTCTTACCTCTTTGCTTTGGTTTTGTCTATTTTGAAGACCAGCTGTTCTAATTATAATGCTTTTTGAAGACTGCCCTGATTTAGTACAGTGAGAGAGAGTTATTGGCCTTTTTGCTATTATTATTTTTAAAGATTTCATTCTGTACTGGAGTTAACAATGCTTGAAAGCACACAATGACATGAACTTTGCCAGTTATATGATCCTTTTGTTGATCCCATGTAACCTTATAATTTTATGATTTAGTCTCAATAACTAGACAGAAAGGTTGCTCCTAATTTATAGTCCTACTTGCTTTAGTCTTTGAATATCTTTTTATCATTTATATTGGATAAGTCATTGTAATCTTAAGAGTCTGTTTCATGGGTGATTCAAGGGTGAAAATGAAACCAGAGAACTCAGCCTCAAATGTTTCTTCCATATAAAGAATAGAATGGAATGGAATGGAGTGGGGTGGAGTGGGGTGAGGTGGGATGGAGTAAAATATTTTATTGACCAAGTGTGATTGGACATACAAGGAATTTGTCTCTGGTGCATTAGCTCAGTATCACATACAAACAACAAAATAATATAATCATAAGATATAAGTAGGATAAGCTAGTAGAAAAGATAAGGATAATAGTAATACAGCCATACTACATGAGTAAATATCCTTAGACATAAGACAGTACTGTGGCAATTAGGTGTTCAGCAGAATGATGGCATGAGGGGGGAAAACTGTCTTTGTGTGTACAGTAGTTGTTTTGGTATGCACTGCTCTGTAGCGGCATCCCGAGAAGAAGAGTTGGAACTGTTTATGTCCCGAATGTAAGGTGTCTGTAGATATTTTCTCATCCTTCTTTCTGACTTGTGCAGTATACAGGCTGGTTGAAATTGTTTTTTCTGCAATCCTAACTATCCATAGAAGTTTGTACCTGTCCTTTTGGTTGCTGTACCAAACCAGAAATTCCTCTGTAGAACTGTATCAATAGCCCCCGGATCAATATGAACTTTCTGAATTGACACAGGAAGAACATTCTTTATTGTACCTTTTTAATAATAGTTCTAGTGTTAGGTGTCCATTTCAAATCCTGGAAGATTATAAAATCCAGAAACCCATGTTGATACCATGTTGTCTAATATTATAAGAGGTGATAGAACAGAAGAGCTCCTCTTAAACCCCATTTTCATCTCTACAATTTTTAGTGCATTCAGCTCCAGATTAGTAGATTGATCCAGACTCATCACTATCTTGAATATGACCAATGGCCATTGTATCATCTGCAAACTCAAGTGTAACAGAGGTATCCTTTGAGATGCAATCATTGGTATAGACCCATGGTGATGAATCTATAGAATGTGTGCCAGAAGTGGCATGCAAAACTGTCTTGCGTATGATGTGTAGCCTTGCAGGCTTATTGTCTGCATTCCTGCGCACAGATGCGCACCAGCCAGCTGGCTTTCGTGTGCACGGGAGCACCAAAACTTGGAAGAGCAGCATCCCAGCACATGCATGCTCTGAGCTCTGAACATCCGGTTTCCAGTGTACACATGCACGCCATCCAGCTGCTCATTGCATGTGCATATGTGCCAGGAATCGGAACCCTGGATGGATGGCACACCTGCACACACCAAAAACTGGACATTTGGCACTCAGAGCACGTGTGTATGCTGGGATGCTGCTATTCCAGGTTTCAGCAATCTCACATGCAGGAAGGCCACGTGGTCCAGGTGAGCTAGTTTCGCATGCCACTTCCAGCATGCAGGCTGCACATGGTGACATAAAAGGTTTGCCACCACTGGTATAGAGAGAAAAGAGTAATGGAGAGAGCACACAGCACTGGAGGGTACCTGTGCTAATGAACGGGTAGTCAATGTAATTTTATCTATCTTCATCTGCTGGTTTCGATGTGTCAGAAAGTTTATAATCCACCTACAAACTAGCTGAGGTCTGTTTAGAATGAAGAATTTCTGGATGATGGTGTTGAATGCCAAGCTGAAGTCTACAAACATTACTTTTATAAGACACAAATTATCTCCAGAATTTTTCCTCCCCTAATTATTATCTCCAAACTATCTTCCCATCTAATACTTCATCAAATCAAGGATTTGCAGCCTTAGAATATATTCATTTTTAAACCATTTTCTAAATAGCTTACTAGATAGTACAACCAGTTACACTCAAAACATTTCATAAGATGTACTTGTAATCAACTACATAAGGAGGGGAGGTATAACATTCCAGATGGCTGGAACTATAATTTCCACAACAGCAGAATTATTGTCAATGTTGCCTGATAGTTATGGAAATAAAAATCCAGAGCATTTGAAAGCCATAACCTTGACCATTCCTGACCTAGGTATTTAAGCCTCAATATAGGGAGAGTCTCTCGCCTTAACTGAAAGTTTACTTATTTTTAATTTATTTTTCATAATTCTGAACAACCCATCTCCTTCAGAACTGACTGTGTTAAATTCTATGCACCAGGAGTATGAAATGCATGGTCTGAGGTCTGGATGCGACACACGCTAGCCATGCCCACACCCAGTTTAGCGAAGGGGACTTGTGATATGTCACTTGATGATGCCGTGATGATGTGAGTTTGACATCCCTGCTATACACCAATTCTGATCTGGCAGAAAATATACTGACATTAATTGAACTTATCCCTTTGCCAGTCATAATTTTGAAACAGTAATGAGGCTGCTGAAAGGCATTGTCATTACATATCTACTGAGAGTTAGCATAAGGAAGGTATTGGTTGATTTCTTCAACTTTGTTTTTCCTCCCATACTGGTAGTAAAACATTCACAAATCCCTCTCCATGAGGTATGATTTAGTGATAGTAGGTGGTTGCTTAAAGTAACAGGTTTAGTCATTTGTCAAGAAGGCCACCTAAAATTTCACAGGCAAGATGAGGAAGAGGGGCAGAAACCTCTCTCTCCAATGTTTATGCTTGGTACAATTTCTCCCCATATCTGAGACTTATCAGGTTGGTTAATTCCATTTCCCTTCTGAAAGAGTGCTAAAATTGTGTCCTAAAAATACCCAATTTACCATTCACAAGTATGGATGGGGGTGAAAGATGAAATGATGATCAATACACTCCCAGGAGTGTTCTGACATCATACTCCGAAGTAATTAATGGCTAGTTATGGAGACTATACAATTGTGAATACTTTAATCATCACCATGTCTTGTCAAAACTGGAATTATATCAGTAGAAAGTCTCTTTCCCAATATAAACTGTATAGTGGTTCAAAACCATATCTGGGCAGGAATAGTAGGAAATCTATAATGCACCTAATAGTGACAAATCCAATTACATAAATCTAATAAAACCAGTGTTTCTTGATAGTTTTTGACTAGTGCTCTCTTAAGAGCTCTTCTTAAAAAAAAGTTACTTCTGTGTTTACAGAAGGAATGCTCTTTCAAAATAGTGTTAGACCAATTTTTAAAGAGCCTGTATAAGACCTGATAAGCACTTTAGGAAGTGGGGGGTTGGTACAGTTATGCTAGCCAGATGTGTGGTTTGTTTTGCAGACCATGCCAAATTAGCCATGGAGGGCACTTTCCAGCAACTGGAGTGATGGGGTTATATCTGTAGCAATTTAGGTGGCCAATAGCATATTTCAACCCTTGACTTCATCCACAATTATAGTACAGATGAATTATGCCAGTCAAAATGATACCAGGAAAGATGATAAAACTTAACTAAAACTAAAATATAACATAATAAAATATAAAATGTAACAGTGATGTAGGATTGCCTGTGCTGTAGACTGGGGATGAGATGAAGGCAATGTGATGAGAACATAACAGAAAATACTGGATTTTGGCCATATTTGAGTTGCAGTTAGGAAGATGTGGATCCACAGATATGTTGAATTGCTTAAATTCACATATACGTAGAACTTTTCAATTATTTGCTAATCCGTTTAAATAAGGTTTTATATAGCAGGTGTCTTTGGATGCTGCCCTCTTCCAGCAGCAACCCTCTCCCATTTGAAATCATTATAAAAGTAATTAATCAAATGGATCCTTATACTGAAGTCAGCATTAACATAAAGCCATAGAAGAAAGTAATTAAAAATATTGGAAGGCAAACTCTGTAGTGGACTCTTGTTAATTACTCGGATTATGAAATGTCATTGGTGAAGATCATGATTGCTCTGTTTCTTCATCTGTGATGGAAAAAATTGTTTTTTTTTTTTTAATAAACTCTGGCTTTTTCTTTGAAGTAACCCAAATGTTTAGACCTAATTATTTTCAGAGACATAGGCATATATTAAATTGTAATGTGCAGAAGAACCAAAGACATGTTGGTTCTTCTATGTCATATAAGACACTTGAGACCCAAAATGGGCATGTTGAGTGTACACTCTGTAACAATTCTCTAAAGTCACATACCTGAATGTATTTTGCGCAAGGAGCTCTCTTCTGTCAGCTGGTTTTGATTAAGAAAATTAAAGCTCACTTCAATGTAATTAGTTCTAATGAGATACACATGGCAACTACTAGGGGCCTCCTTGTAACCAGATTACATGGACTTTGTTAGATGGTACTTTAATCAATTAGTTTGACCTTTTCTGCTTTCTACAAAAAAGAAAGGAGTTCAAAGTCAAGCTACCTAGTTACCTGATCAGAGTGTGAGAAAAGACATTTGCTCTTGGATTAACCACCATGGATTAATTTATTGTAACATAACTCTCCAGAATGTAGATAGACTTATTTGTTTTATCTGCACTATTCCTCTCATTCACTTTCTTTCCCATTAATGTTTCTATACCTTTAAAATGGAATAGGGTTTTTTTTTCCTCATAGAGGGCTAAATTTCCTTTAGGGAAATTTGTTTGGGATTTAATGTACATGGAATTGAAGCAAGGAATGGATTAGTCCAGAAACAGAAATGTACATGTACACACCAAACTTCTTTGAAACATTTTTGGTCTTTTGCCATCTTCTCATTCTCTAACTCATTTTCTGGTTGTCTCTTTCAACTGAGTAGGTTTGAAAGAGACAAATTTCTTTTAATGATTATTTTCATTTACAATTGTCTAAGATCATATGCAGTCCTAGGAGCAAATGATTTGATTATTGCAAAACAAATATCATCATACAGCATAAAAAAATAAAAAAAAATACTAAAGATGGGTAAACACACTGAGGAGAAAAATAATTCTAACATTTTATAGAAACCAATATCTTTCTGATCTCTTAGGTTGCCACACTAACGTTTTCCCAACTTTATATGTTGTGATAATAGTCTTGTTGAACGTTAGGAGAGAGTATAAAAATGCCAGGGCAAACTGGGAAATCCACTGGCAATGATGTAATATATTTATTTCATAAATGGCTACAATATTGACAAACACGGAAAACATGCTCAGTTGTTTCTATCTGCCCATCCTGATAAGAGACAATATTTCTAAAGGAATTTTTTAATATCTCTTTTGTAACACTACAGAGGAAAACACCATATCTTATCAGGGTGAGAGATCTTCTATGCCTTGGATAAATCAATTTAGTGAGACATCAGGCAGGTTTTAGGAACTGTGCTTGGCACTCAATATCTACAATTCACGTCAGTGTCACAATAAACAATGTTGTTTTAACATAGTCCCTTTTAATACCATTTGAATGGGAAGACCATATGTCTGTAGTTCACTTTCAAAAGAGCTCATTCAAGAGGGTTTATCTGACAGTCTCCAAGAGCAAGTCCCTTAGATGTTTATAAAATGAAGTTCCTCATAAAGTAACAAAATGCCTCACCAAACCCCATTTCACCACCTACATAAATTGGTTACTTCTCTTTGCTAATAGTGCTTTCTGCACACACATAGCACTGCACAGAAGGCATGGATAAATTTCAACTCAGCTTTTTCAACTGACTGAAGTATGAAGTGTCACCGAGGTGTATACAGCTGTGTATGCTTAATAAAGATGTGTTAATCTTCCAAGTCAACCTTCCAAGAATCTGTTCAGTGTTCTAGTATATGAAGTCTCAAAAAGGGAAACAAAGATTGAAGCTTTGCTTAAGAACATAAATTGTTAACCTGTTGCCACATGAAGTCTCATATGCCTTGAAGATGCCATCCGGAAACCCATTTGCTCTTTTTTCCAGGAAGATGATTAGTTTTATCAGATTCACCAGTATTGATAGTAAGTTTTCCCACTGCTAATATCAGCAACAAACTAGTTTATAGAAATAAAATTGAAGTCTTTCTGTTGGCTTCTTTTATTACTACTTATAATCTGATAAAAGCTGATAAAAGAAGCATGGATTCTCCCTTTCTAAAGACCTTGATTGTACAAATAGTTAGGTGTTTGAATATACATGTGCAATTGTGTTGTGAATATGCATTGTAACCACACTTTCCAGAGGGAGGAAAATGTTGCCCTTCTCTTTAACCATCCCCCACTCTCCACTTTTAACATAGTCTTCATCAACCTGGCACCCTGCAGCCGTTTCAGGTATTGTGGGGTCAGAATTTTAGGATTCTTAAGGTTGTTAGACTGGGAGAAGGTACCTTAAAACATCAAGTGAGACATTGGAAATTTTCAGCTTGATTCAGTATTGAATAGTTTTCAAGCAATCAAGCAGCATATTTATGAAGATCTGGATAGACAGGCTACCATTAACAAAAACCAGTGGAGGTTTGTCTTTTATTAACATTACAGATGGCACAAATCTGTGAGGGTGGCTAATACTTCAGAGAAGAGAGAGAGAGAAAGATTAAAAGGAATCTAGGTAGACTTGTATAATAACTAAAATAAATATGACAGAATTTTATAGCAAGAAAGTAAAGTTCTGAATCTGAATGAAAAGGAAAGGCACTAGTACAGGATGAAGGAGACCTTGTTTGATAGTAGTCCTCGACTTACAATCATTTGTTTAGTGACCATTTGAAATTGCAACAACATCAAAAAAAGTGAGTAATGACTGGGGACCCTCGCAGCATCAGCACAGACATGTGATCAGAATTTGGGTGCTTGGCAACTGGTATGTATTTACGATGATTGTAGCATCCTGGAGACATGCAGTTGCCATATTTGAGATCTTCCCAGGTATTCTATTTCAGATTTTACCAATACTTACAATAGATACTCCATTTAAACAATGGCAAACTGAGATCTCTACGTTCATATGGCAAGAGAAAAGAAACAAGCGTTAGATATAAAATGTATGCAAGATGCTAAAGAAAGAGGAGGATTGGGTTTACCAGATTTGAAATTGTACTTTGATGCTTGTTGTTTGGTCTGGCTTAAAGAGTGGGTTATTCTCCAGAATAAGAGGTTACTCGAGCTAGAGGGTCACAAATTAAAATTTGGATGTCGTGGTTATTTGTGGTATGATAAAGTTAAAATAAATGTTGATTTCAACTATCACTTTGTTAGACATACCATCCTAAGGCTGGAATAAATATAATGCTCTCTGCAAAGATGCCTCTTTGGGTATCATCCCAGAAAGACTTTTTAAAAAAAGAAATGGTGGCAAGGCTAGACTAGTGGACCGACAGCAGGCAGACCATCATGCCACAGAGATACCCTGTAGTGATTTCAGGCTAGCAAACTTTGGAAGTACACAAAGCATGCCTTAATGATGAGCAAAGTATTGGATAAAGCCAGTGATTGGTCTATAAAGTGTGCGGTTGAAGAGATTAGTGAAATTAAGGAAGTGTGTGAACTGAATCAATACCTGGAGTAAAGATGCATGCAAAGTTAACTATTCAGATCAAGGATATAGCAAGTATCAGATCAGGCTATTTCCCTATTTATTCCAGTAGTTTCTGTTCTGTCTGGAAGAAGCTGTCTAGTGATTCAGGCAATGGAGGCAATTTTCATCTTTTAACTGGAATTTAAAGGAGATTGAACGTGATATTTTTCAGTGGCACACAGCATGTTCTTCCACTAGGCTACAGCTTTTGTTAACTTAAAAAATGCATAATTAAAAGAGCAAAAAATTAAGGTACATTTCGGCATAGCAGCTGAAGATAAATTTGAAAGTTATTGTTGTTCAAGAATAATAGATGTGTATTCTTTGTACTACATTTTTAGAAAATTATGAAGTATGGGAACATGTATTTCAACAGGAACTGAGTATGAGTTCCTGAGTACGTGTCACAATAAAGAGCATTGTCTTCTTTGTAGCAAACAATTTAGATAATATAAATTTCCTTCTTTTTATGAGCCCCTAAGAACAAAGAAGTTCTCTTTTTATCTTACTGGCAACCTGTGGCCTGCATACAATGACTTACAATCAAACTGATAAGAAGACTACAATGTGTCCAATTTATTGTTTGAGAGAAACAGACTCTGAATCCAAAGTAATGCAAATTCACATGATAACTATATTTTGTTCTCTTTTTGGTAGAAGGATATATTCATCTTATTTTGTACAATCTATTTGCTTCCATAAATCCAGGTATGAATTATGAAAGATTGATCTGGCCATGGACACACTTTTCATTTCACATAAAACTGACTAGGAGGGAAAGTTTTAATCCATCAAGATGAAAATGAAATACAGGTTTGTGTTTCCACTTGAGAAAGAATCAGCCAAAATTGCAGTATATTTACTGTTTAATGCAGGGGGGACTTGAGGAGAAATACTGTGAAATTCTTATTGAAGTAAATGGTGGGATACATCGTTAAAGCACATTAGGTATGCTGGCTTTTTTGTAGATCAATGTTCTTCTCTGTGATCCCTAGAAGAATTATTGCTAGTTGCTAAACCACTTTTGTAGTTTGGTTATTATACTCAACTATTTTTGAAACATGAAAGTATGGAAAGGCATTAAATATATATGACATTTATATGAATAATGAGAACAGCAAGAGTCAGGCTAAAATCTTTTTATGAAAGCTATAAACCGACAGATATAAACCTATTTTTCTGATATCCTGAGATAAATTATTTCCATGGCATCCCAATGTTGAGTTTCCTACTCTATCTTCATAGTGTGTGCAATGTAAAACCTACCCATGTTTAGGAATAATCTTGCCTGTTATAAATACTAAATATAGTTATTCCATCAACCTTTACAGAGGTAAATGTGATTGGGCATGGAAATACCTTTTCTAAGCTCCTATTTATCATTGTGTCATAACTTGTAATTTTGCTGATTGTTCAAGCTCACTATCCAACAAAACCATTATTGTTCTTTTAGAACTAAGCATACAGTACAAATTATTATTACTGTCATCATGATCAAAGTGATCATTTTATTGGAAGCAGGAAATAAAGCAATAATAAATAGAAAAAACAACAGATTTCTTCATCCTGCACTTATATTTTCTTTAAAAAAACCAATATTCTGTTTTTATAATAGCTGAAATTGAGATAAATAGAAAAAGGGGTTGAATGAAAAACAGAAAGGAATCTGGGATGTGCATAGCAGATATTAAAATCTGAATGCAGAAAATAACACAAAGCTTTATAACATGAGTAAGCAATGTTACAGAACTATAACAAAAGTTTATTGAAAAGCCAAGGGCTATGGGTTTCGCAACAATATAAAGTAGACATATCAGTCAACTCAGCAGCTTTGGTTTTTTTTTTTTTTTCATTTTTCTAGGTTTTTCATTTTTCTAGGGAGGTGAGTCAAATATTGTAATTCTTATGCATACCTGAACTCCTACATTTTCATCTGTTTTTTCCCTTGAAACAGCATCAAACAGCTCAATTAGATTTTAGCAGTTATTATCAGTTGTAGTTTTAGTAATCTTAAAAATGGGTTTGAATTCTGTATAGTTCTAGAAAACAGATTTATTGCATATTTTTGTTAAGCAAAAAATAGCTGTTTCAGACCATTATGCAATAAGTATAATTAAGGACTTTCATAGAATTTTAATCTAATATTAAAAGTTAAACATTTCTGTTATGGGCCTGTTTTAAACTTTTGCAAAAGACAGACTAATATAATTATATTAACAGTGATCTCTGAAGTACTCTATAAACTTTGATGTATAATCTTTTTTTTTTTGCGTTATAAGTTAAAGAGTACCTGCCACACAAATTTTTCAACAACTTACTTCCATTTCCAAAGATTTGGCTGTTCTTGAGCTTGTCAGGACTTACGGGACCTTAAAACATCTCCTTTAGTCATGCTTGGTTTGTTGTTGAATTGAGATGAATAACTTTTGGATTAAGAAGGTACAAAATGCTGTATTTGTATTTAGATCCCCTCCAATTGGGTTTCAGGCCTGGCTTCAGCATGGAAACAGCCTTGGTCGCATTGGTGGATGATCTCTGGAGGGCCCGGGACAGGGGCTGTTCTTCTGTCCTGGTCCTATTAGACCTCTCAGCGGCTTTCGATACTGTCGACCACAGTATCTTACTGCAGCGGCTGGAGGG
>JANHFJ010002768.1:91312-103253 GCA_032468195.1 Cerberus rynchops
ACTCTCAGGATACAAAGTTCGTTAGAATGAGATTTTATTGAAGACATCATATTGGCACACCTGGACAAAACCCAAATCTGAATTCCCACATTTTCTCCACCCAAAGTAGAGTCGCAGTTTCTTTCCCTAAATTACCACATGTCACCCTCTCCTCCAATCTTATTTGGGTAGCATCCAAGGGTTATCTTCTGGTTCTCCCTCTGCAGGTACAGGCCAGATGTCCTTGATTCCCATGGGAAAGAATTCTGTAAAGAGAAGACTCCCAACTAACTGTCTAAGTCTATCCCCCTTATGCATTTTCTAAAGAATGGTGTGGCAAGCCTGGAACAAAACTAACTAAATTCAAAGAGCAAAAAGAAGCAAAAAAAAAATAATCTGCAAAGAATCCTTTTAGGCTTGACAGCTTGGCTACACAAAATAACTTTGAAACCTAGGAACATTTTATTGCTCAGAGAACAGTCCACCCAACAGCATTTTTGGACCTTCACCAAAGGAGTAGAACACAGCTCACCTGATTCTTGCTCTGATAGATACAGACAACTGAAGATGGCAAACCAAGAACAAAAATCCTATTAAATATATTGATTGTAGAGTTTATATTCCACAAATTTCAAATGACTTTAGGCAGAACAGTTGAACAGCATGAAAGTATAATGCAATCCATAAATCAGATTAATAATAAAATCAAATTCCATATCAAAGATTAAAAGAAAGCATGCCTTGGGTGTTTATTTCAGTTAAGAATGACAATGAGAGCAATACAGTCAAATCCCAAATGCTTGATGAAACCACACTGTCTTCACTGCCTTTCTAAAAGAGAGCACTATATGGATGCTCTCTGGAAGTAGGTTATTTCATAAGGATGACTATTTCATAATTGATCCTCCACCACATGCATCTAGTGAGTCATGATCTCATGCAGAGTCATTAAGATTATCTCTCCCCTGAATTCAAGATTCCCTATTCCAGTAAGTTTCCAAGTGTGGATCATTTTTATGGATTAACCCTCGGTTACTATTCTTTCTCATAAGAGAGAATCTTGCTATAAGACCAAGCTGCACTAGATTGTAGACTTATAGTGATAATGGGTAATTGAATATCCCTCTCCATCTGAAACAAAAACTGAATTAATATGCTGGCACACTGACAGCTTGAGATGGACTTATTGCATAGGTCAAAACATGGGTTTGTCAAAACTGTGGACTTTTTCTGCAAAACTTTTTTTTATCTAAATTTCAGCTATTTTGTTTAGATTATTTTTCAATGAGAACAAAAATAGTAATAATTATCACATCAACATAGCCTTCTATGCAGCACCAATCTATATGCTCTGAACATTTTGATATGGTAGTTAAGGTTAATAACAGACAATATACCAGTACTACAAGTATATAAAAATAACTTGAAGTGTTTTCAAAAGAAAAATAAGCACAAGCTTTGGTGAGGCTTCAAAAGCAGGAGATCTGTGTAAGCAATCACCTAGAATGTGTTTCAATGTGCCCTTGCTATCTGAAATTGGCACACAGACAGAATAATTAAGAAGGCCCCATATATGGATTTAAGGGAAGTCAATAGGACAAATTCATGACCCAGGTACTAATGTATCTAAAATAATAGTAATTGAACATAGAATGTAAAATAATAGACTTAGAAGATCCTTGGAGGTCTTCTCGTCCAATCCTCTGCCTGAGCAGAAGATCCTATTTCTAATAATACCATTTCTAATAAATGGTTATCCAGTCTCTTTTTGATAGCTTCCAGTGTGGAGTACCCACAACTTCTGAAGGCAAGCTATTCCATTGGTTGATAGCTTTCATTGGTAAGAAATTTCTCCTTAGTTCTAGTCTTAGTTTTGAGTCACAATCAATTTCTCACCTCCACTGATAAAAATAAAACGAGTAATTTTTATTTCATCTTGGATTGATAAAAATTAGCTTTATTTCTTAAGATAATGTTCCAGAGCTATGTTTAAAATGGGTACTTCTGATGCCATATCAGTCCTTCCCAGGCTGGACTCTTTCCAGATTTGTATAATTCAATGCCCCAAATTCTCAGCAATGGTTGTTCTGGCTAGAAATTCTGGCAAGCTGGTGTAAGCAATCCTAATTTAGATAAAGTGTGAAAACCATATGAATCATGCCCTATGAGTATGTGAAATATGATGGAAGGGAATTGATTTTATATATTTTATTTTTTTGTAAAAAGAGAAAAAAAATGTTTATATTGGAACTTAATGTATTCAAATATTAAATATTATAATATTTAATATTTAAATATTACTGAATATTTACCTTCTAAATATTACTGAACATGAATAAGTTTTATTTATCCAGTTTAATATAAAGTTTGGGTCTACTTCTAAATTTAATGTATGAGCTAGAAAATACAGCAGCCAAAAAAAAAAAAAAGAAAAAAGATTTTCATCATGTAATATGATAATACTTGATATACTTCCAGGCTATGTTAAGGACAGCCTATCTCTCTTCTTGCAACATTGGAATGTCCTGATTCTTCTGCAGAATTAATAGACTGAAAAGACATTAATCTTTCCATACCACTTTAGGCCATTGCCTACCTAATGGAACATGTAATGTGATAAAATTGGCACCTGGTGACTACAGTGTAGGAACATTCCCAAAGGGGTAATTTTATATGGCCTGATTATTATTCCTTATATAAAAGTGCATGGGATTGATGATGATGATGGTAATAACTTATACAGAAATCTAGACTTGCTCTGAATTTTGTTAAATGGTACAATTATCAGAAATGAACTTATTAGGCTAATTGCTCAACCTATTTAGATTTTATTTGGGAAGGGACCAAAAGAATTTAATGAATGCAAAGCTTTGAAATCACAGCTAGAAGGTGTAAATAGAAGTACAAAAAAAAAAAAAAAAAAAAGACAACGCAGCAATAATAAGAAATGAATAATGGAGAAAATGCTAATGTGCATTGGGTTTGTTCTCAATAATAAAAGTTTGGAAGGTGGGGATCAGTCTCTTCAGATCTGTGTTTCTGAGCTTTGGCAACTTTAAGATGTATGGATTTCAACTTCCAGAATGCCCCATCTGGTAAGGTGGCCACTTCTTCAGATAGATTTAGGAATGCTGCCTTTCCAGTAAAAGTTTTTCTTGAATGGCAGTCAGTGCTTGCACCTCCCCACAACCATTAAAAGAATGGATGTTTCTGGTCTTTAGCAACTGGCCATCTAGATTTTCAGTTTTGAAGGGGAGTAATCTTGAACACACAATGGACTTGATACAATAACTGAAGGAGGATTGGGTGGCATGCAATGAGACCCTGACATTTTTGCAAATCATTGTGCAATTTCAGCTAAAAACACTTGTCTTAGAGCTAACTGACCACACTAACTTCCCACCCTGAACTTTAAGTCATTGTGATTATTTCTTCTATCATCTCTACTTGCATGCCCTGTCTTTTCTTGGATTCAGCAATTTCCCCTCATCTTCAAAGAATATTCATAATAATAAGAATAAAGAAACTGCACTATACTAAGTGTATCATATCTGGACCACAAGACTCCAGATGACATCTATATGAATTGAATTGCATTGAACTGAACTTTATTTTGCCAAGTATAATTTGACACACAAGGAATTTGTCTCTCAGAGTGCCAGTGTACAAGTAAAGCATAACAACAACAACAACAAATAATAATAATACTGGAAAATTCAATATTCAATGATTTGATAAAAAACAACTTGTATCCAGTAGAACAAAAAGGAAACTATAAAAAATCAAGAGGAACAAAAGATCAGCTGCTCATTGACAAAATGATACTAAAAAATGCAAGACAAAGAAAAACAAATTTGAATAAGGCGTGGATGGATTACAAAAGGGCATTTGACTCACTATCCCATAGCTGGATTAATGCCTGTCTAGAAAACTTTGGAATCAGCAAAAATATTTGTGCATTTTTGAAAGCAAACATGCAAAAATGGAAAACAATTCCAACAGCAAATAGGGAGAACATTGGTGAAGTCAATATCAGAAGAGGAATCTTCCAAGGGGACTTATTTTCGCCACTATTGTTCAACATCACATTAATTCCACTGACAATAATCCTACGAAACACAAAAATGGGATACCAAATCTCAAGCCAACGTGGCAAGATAAATCATCTACTAGACGTGGATGACTTAAAATTGTATGCAAAAAGTCCCATAGAACTTGAATCAATACTCAACACAATCCAACTGTTCAGCAATGACATCAGAATGAATTTTGGACTTCAAAAATTTGCCATATTATCCATGCAGCGAGGAAAAGGGGCATTGGTCTTACCTGATACGCTCCTTCTCATTACGCTAAGAACAGAATCCAGGATGGACATGTCCTTGTCAGATGATCTGTGACTGAGCCAATCAAAAAGAGTCTGTCTATGCTGGTATCTCCAGTTATTTGGCGAAGAAAGATGATTGGCTGCATGGACTCCTGCAGAAAAATAATCTCCGCCTCCAAATATGATTAGTGAGAAAAGGTTCAGGAAGGGTGGGTCTGGATTCTGTTCTCAGTGTAATGAGAAGGAGCGTATCAGGTAAGACCAATTCCCCTTCTCCGTGAAGCTGAGAGAAGAATCCAGGATGGGACATACCAAAGCTGGCTGTCCAAAGCTGGGAGGGTTCTACAGGCATACTAGTCTGCATCAGCAGTATGAACCTGCTGCAAAACGCGATGACCAAAGGCCGCATCCGCGGAAGCATAGGTGTCTACCTTGTAGTGCCTAATGAAAGGATATGGTGATGTCCAAGTTGCTGCAATGGACACCTATGTAAGGATATGGTGATGTCCATATCTCCGCAATGGACGTCTGTGTCGCCCAAGCAGCAGTAGTAGCCGCACTTCTAGTGGAATCTGCCGTTAACCCTGAAGGTACTGGCACCTGATGGGATTGATATGCGTGAGAGATACAGGCCCTGATCCACCTGCCAATGACTGTCGAGGTGGCCTTACAGCCCATTGAGCCAGGAAGAAAACATACAAAAAGTGATTCAGATTTCCAAAATGTTGCGGTACACTGAATGTATATCTTTAAAGTTCTGCATACATCCAGGGTATGCTACGATTTCTCCCTGTCACAGGTAGGATGGGGACAGAAGTCTGGTAAAATTAACTTCTGGGCCCTATGAAATGGGTTATTGATTTTAGATATAAATGAAGGGTCCAATCGTAAGACGACTCTGTTAGGGTAGAAAATACATGTCCTTTTGGACCGATAGGCTGTAGCTCAGATATTTGCCTTGCCAATGTGACCGCCACCAGAAAGGCGACCTTTACCGACTGGAAATGTAAGCCGGTGGACCTTAGCGGCTGAAATTGCTCACCCGTTAGGGCGTTTAAAACTTGAGGAAGGTCCCATGTTGGATATCTGTGGACTGGACATAGTCGCAGGTTAGATGCACCTCGTAAAAAGTATCGAACCATAGGATGCTGAGAAAGAGATTGCACTGTGTCGCATCTGAGGACGGAGAAGACAGCGGCCACCTGTCGTCATAGGGTATTTGGAGAGAGGCCTCTGTCCAAATCTGCTGTAAGAAGTCCAAAAGCTGGGGAATCGTGACCTTGAAAGAACCTAGTCCAGATTTTTTATACCAGATGCAGAAAATCCTCCAAGTGGCCTCATAAATTCTGGTAGTAGAAGGATACCGGGAGGTATCGTACCGATGACTTTGGCCAAGAAATGATTGAGCATTAGGTTTTGCCACTCACCCTCAAGACGGCCAACTATAGCCAATGAGGGTTGGGATGAGACAAGTTGCCCTGCCTGAGTACCAGCTTGTTCTTGGGAATTCTCCAAGGAGGGCGAATAGATAACTCCACTAGGTCCACAAACCAAGCCCTCTGGGGCCAGTGAGGGGCTACAAGAAGGAGCTCTGCTCTTTGACGTAAAATCTGTCTGACAACTCCTGGAGTAAGGGGAAGAGGGGGAAAGGCATACAAAAGACCCAGAGACCAGTTACAGCATATTGTGTCCATCCCCTCTGCCCCCTGTATGAAAAAGCAAGTAAAAAATCTCGGAACCTGATTATTTAGGGGACTTGCGAAGAGGTCAACTATAGCAGTGCCAAATCTGAGCATTATTTCTGAAAAAAGGTCTGGATGAAGCTGCCATTCTGTGTGATCTACAATAGCTCTGCTTAAGTGGTCAGGTCTGATATTTTCTGTCCCCAAGATGTGCTGCACCCTCAGTGAACCCACATGGCGCTCCGCCCAAAGCCCTATGCTTAGAGCTTCCTGCATGAAAGCTCTAGAACGGGTTCCACCTAGTCGATTAATATGGGCCTTAGTGGCCACATTGTCTGTCAAAATCAAATCATGAAGATCCCTGATTTGAGGTTCAAAATGTTGGAGAGCTAAATGGATGGCTCATAACTCTAACCAGTTAATGTTGTTCTTTAAGTCTAGGGAAGACCATTGGCCCTGAGCCATAAGCATATTGAGGTGTGCCCCTCAGCCAAAGAGACTAGCATTGGTTGTGATGGAGATGTAGCCTGGATCCTTGAAGGAGACTCAGCCTCCAGGTTTTTTTCCATTTCTACTTAAACTCTTTCGGCTGCCATAGTAAGGGGGGAGGGGGGAATTGAATCATATTGGGAGGGGAAGAGTGCTGGAGTGAGTAATGCCATATATTTACATCATCTCAAGGTCAGTGTTTGAAGAACTAACGGACATCTACGGACATGTCCCGTGGTTCTGGGTAGAACTTCGCATTGGATGAGCTGGCCGGACATTGGTGGGAGGGATTTGGATATTTCTTTGGTATAGAGGTTTTCCTGTGGATTTTGCCAGACCTTGCTTACACTTTTCTGTAATCAGTCATGCTTTAGTAAAATTTTACCTATTTTCCTAAACAATGGATTCAGGGCGTTTATTTCTTAAAGTTTGATCGAGACAGAGCTGACACCAGCAGAGCTAGAAATGGGCTTAAAATCAAAAATCCCCCTAAACGGAATAACCCAGATGACCATACTGAGAAATACAATGATATCCCCAAAACAGCAAGGACATTCCAAGTGGGGGAGGTGGTCTATGCAAAGAACTACACAGGACACCCAAAATGGGCTCCCGGAACAATTACCAGAACTACCGACCTACACTCTTACATACTTCGACTACAAGATGGATGAGAATGGAAGTAGCACATTGACCAAATTAGAAGCGGGCTGCGAAGGGGGAAGAAGACCAGGACGGGAGTGAGGCCGAAAGGAGTGAACCAGATGAACCGGCCAGTGAGGAGGAGGACCAGGGGGAATGGTGAGCAGTGACAGAGCGATCGGAAGGTAACATAAACCACCACCTACCTAAGGCTGAGGCTCGAAGACCGCTGGAGACATCAGCCACTGAGGCCCAACAGCTGCAGAGGGGAAGAACTGAAGAGAACCCAGGACCCTCGACCTCCTCCAGTGATGATGCAGTCGAAATGAGACCAGGTGTGCGCAGATTGGAGAGAGCCCGTCACCGCATAGAAGACTATGTGTGCCGGGTGCAAGATAATGATGATGGGCACTGACCAGGTGGGGAGGGGTGTCTGTGCGTGCACGGACCAAGGCTTCTACTTGGTCCGCCCGTGCCACATGGGACATTTAATTCCTATTGGCTGCAGGCAGCCCGCGAAGATATAAAAGGCACGGCTTGCCTGCAACCGCTTGTCTTTTCGCTGGAGCTGAATAAAACATTTGGAAAGGTTTGTACGGCTCTTCATTTATTCTCTCACCCACAATCACTTCATGTTGTGTAGATGTCCTGTTTCCATTTTCTGCTCTTCATGGGTGCTGTAGTGTGTTTGCACTCATCTGAACAGAGTTCTTACCCAGCTTCTCTTGTGGGTTAGGCTATTACTTTGATAATGGAGTACTTGATTGATGGGGTGTGTGTGTTATTTTTTTGTAATGAAACTTCTGCAAGAAAACAACAGAGATCAGAAAAGCACCAAGGATCCCTCAAACTTGGAAACACCAGTTGGGAATAGCATTACCTCCAGCTCTCTGATACACAAGTTATGCATTTCTTATTGTGCTTGTTTTCAATTGGGACTTTCATTAAGCATACCTGAGCATGTGAAAGCTCTCTGTGTGGGGATACGTGTGAGAGTTTTCCAGGAAGGAGACTTTGATGTTAGTTGCTGAAGAGCACAGGATGTTGTAGGCAGGAAACACTACTCAGTAAGCCAGCCAGGTACCTGGTTTTAATGCCAGACATAGTTAATACAGTATGCAGACACTTAATATTCCCATTGTTGGCCAGAATTTTACTTTGTTAGAAGTATGTTTCTTCTAAGTTTAAATATAGAGGTTATTATCTCAAATCAAAGGTTCTTTAATATCATAGTCCTTCACAAATGGGTTTTTGCCCCCCCACATTCTTTGCATCTGAAATATCCAAGATTTCAATTGTTATGTAAAGAAGGCAATTTTCCTTAAGATTATAGTTTTCCCCAAGCCATCTTTGGCTTCTAACAAACAGAAGTGATTTGCTTCTGCATTCTCCAAGATGGTTTTCCCTAATTTATTAAAGATCTAAACTAAATCCCAATGAGCCTTCAGAACTTGCTAATAGTTGTGCATTCAGGGTAGTGAGGGAGTTGGAAAAATGCCCTATGACCTCCTATCAGACATTATGAACATTTCACTCTCCAGTTACTTTTCTCTTCCCTCCTTTTTTGGGGAAGAAAGATAAAAGCCAGCCAAGGCACTTGACTTCATCTGCATTTTATAAATAATAAAATATGATGCTAAATGCAGATTGTATGGTACTGGACCACTGCTACCAGAACTGTCAGTCTTAGCATCCTTCACTATTGGCCATGCTTATAGAGGCTTCAGGAATTGTAATTCAGTTATGTCTGGGTAACATAAGCAGTTCCCTACTACTGAATTAGCTCTTTCACTCCTGCTTAGGCCAACTTTTTACAGCAGGAGTTAATTTCTCCACATTTGGGTATGAAAATATATACTTTACCAAGTAGTTAGACATGTCTGACAGTTATTCCTTTAAAGGTACTGTTGTGGTCACTTTGTTCTATTAACTAGTTAATTATCTGAGCCCTAAAAGCATCCATCCTTAACATTTGCAAACTAGTGAAGACTTTTCTATTTCAGTTCCCTGCTTCCAATGAATGGCTAATGAGGCCAGTTATTAGTAAATCTATCCACAGCTAAAAAACAGGTTGAATATGCTTGGGTAGCAGAATTATTCCTTAAGATCAATTCAGATGAATTCTTTTCTCATAATTAAATCTGATTGATCATTATCTATGGAACTATGAAAGCATAAGCTTCCCAAATCAGACAAGTACTTTGGAAGAAAAAGTTTAGCTAGGCAAGGGGAGTGCATATTCTGCTCAGCATTTCATTGCGAATCCAGATCAATTATGTAAAAGTTGCCTTGATATTGGACCTTTCTCCACTTGGGTCTAACTATAGTGTGAATATGACAGCATTCTGGCACCCTTTTTATTCTGCTGTGTCCCCATGATGTTACATCTTGTCCTAAATCCAAGAATGAGTCAAGATATTTGTTCCATTTTTACAATAGTGTTTTCCCTCTTAAACTGGTGAGAATCACCATAGTTTCAAGATGTGTAAAAAATTTCAGTCAGGATATCCATTAGGTATGATAGCACAACACTTATTAATTACTTCAGTCTGGCGTGCACATGACTTCTCTTCTCTTCTCTTCTCTTCTCTTCTCTTCTCTTCTCTTCTCTTCTCTTCTCTTCTCTTCTCTTCTCTTCTCTTCTCAAAAGGAGAGTGCATAGCTGCCCCTGTCCCTGTGGCTGTTTGCAGCTGATGGAACACCTGATGGCTTCAGGAGCAGCACAGTGAAGCAGAAAAATGCAGTTGTCTTCAAAACCTCTGTTTATAAACCGCTGCATTTCTAGTGGCTCAGTTATGAGAAAAGAAATCATCAGTGGTTGAGAAATAATTTGTCCCATATTTCAAAGTGAACTGACCTCTGGAATGATATGAGGATTTAACATTTTAATATGGATTATTTTCTTGATTTTGCCATTCTCCAACTGGTTTGCTGATCAAAACTATTACAAAATACATATTAATCTGTGTATTTTAGGATAAAATGCTTTATGAATGCATTTTTGAACTGTGTTTAGAAATATACCATGATTATAGCATTTATACAATTACAGTATCTCACTAGTCCAATTTATGATGTAGTGACAGAGCACATCCTTCATTGTGCCCAATTTTATTCTGACCAGTTTTACTCTCAGATATATTCAGTAAGGGTGCAAATGTTCTTTTCCCTGTTTGAGGAACTTCTTCTGACTAGCAAAATGGAAGCAATAGTTCAACTCTATATAAAAGCACTTTCGATGTTTCCGCAAAGCAGCAGAGCTTAATTATGTAGTCAGTGATATCCATCCTCAAGCAATAGGCTATGCATATGATTAAGCACAAGGAAAGAGGAACTCAAAGATGCAGGAAACTAATGAACTTGCAGCTCTTTGACATTCTGAAGAAGTCCCATTTTGAAAAAAGTTCTCTATTAGCCAGGGCATGTCTCAACCACAGTATTTTTGGTTTGGATAAACAAGGAATGTTATTATTTTTGCTTTCATGGCCTTACAGTATGGCTTTATGCAGCAGACATATGTACATTGGGAATCATGGAAAAATGAGAGGTATCAACAAACCGATATGACTAACCAGCCATTTCACCCCAGCTGGCAGACTTGATGACTTTTAAATATTTAGCTGACATTTTAATCCATATGTATGGTAAGGTCACTGAATAGTATTTTCATTCTTAATGTCAGCTTTGTAAAACTAGAAAGAGCTACAGATGATACTTTAAAGCATTCTTTATAGAAAATATTGCATGAAACCTTTTCTCTATAGCCTCTCTTTAATTATAAACACAGAAAATAGAAAAAGATTTTAAAAAATCCATATTCAAAGTATTATATAAACACTGTTATAATGTTCCACTTTACAAAGGACATCTACTTTCTCTTTTTCCTCCTGTGTGCTCAATCTTCCCATTAAAAATGTAAACCTGGTCCAAAAGGAATCCATTAACTCTGTAAAGTAAATGTCTTCAGGTATGCAGAAAGGACATGCTAAATGAATATTGGGAAGTACTAAGTGTTGGGAGAATTATTTTTTTTAGATTCAATATAGAATTAATGGATGGAGCAAAAGTAAAGACAATAACAAGTTGTTTCATGTGATATTCACTAACATTTTATATATTTCTGACTCCTGACTCCTTGTTTTATAGTGCAATAGTAGCATTAAGCCATCTGATAAAATATAGATAGTATCTGAGTTGTGGTTGTAATGGAACCTGCCTATTACAATTGTAAATCATGATGGCCATTAAGTGACGCATTCATATGATCACCTCACTTGATGATCTCCACCCCTGTTCTCCTTGATGCAACCTTTAAGCTACTTAAGCAAAGCATAGGATGCCTCAGAGTTGAAGGCGGCCCTGGGAGGCCTAGTGCAGGTCCCCCACCTGCTCCAGGCCTCCTAAGGCCTCCCCCACTCCCTGAGATACTCTTGCTAGAACGAGTAAAGTAATAAGTCAGCATGGGTTTGTTAAAAGCAGATCATAACAAACCAATCTTATTTCATTATTTGACAGAATGTCTACATTAGTAGACCAGCAAAATGCTATAAGTATAGTATATTTAGACTTCAGCAAGGCATTTGACAAAGTAGACCACAACCTATTTCTTGGTAAGCTAGAAAAAAGTGGGATAGATAGCACCACCATCAGATGGCTGGCAAACTGAACTCAAGTAGTCCTTAATGGTACTACATCTACATGGAGGGAAGTAAGCAGTGGGGTACCAGAAGGTTCCGTCTTAGGCGAGTACTCTTCAATATCTTCATAAATGACTTAGATGAGGGAATAGAAGGGAAACTTCATCAAATTTGCAGGTGACATT
>JANHFJ010002771.1:31379-53299 GCA_032468195.1 Cerberus rynchops
GGGTTGCAGGAGGCTGTGGCATTCAAAAACAGAGCTCGGGTGTCAGTTTTTGCTGGCAGAAGCACCGTGGGCCGGTCCTTCACTGTTTCCAGGGTGGCCCCACATGCCTTGAGTTTGACACCCCTGATATATAGCATTCACATATTAATCACGAGAAGCAAATGATAACATGATTTCTATCAAAAGTAGGATATATCTGGCTTTATATAATATAGAATGATATGGTTTGCTTCCTCAGGGAATGAAAGTGCATGGCTTGCTATACAGCTGAAGTGATAACCACTTCTTTTGGCACTAATTGGTGTTAAGTATGTGAGCATTACTCTGAAATGTTTGTTAGTATGTACCAGCCACTTAATCCCCTGCACCTGGAGCTCATTGCTGAGTTGAAATCGTTTGGAATTGCTATATAATTTTCCCCCAGAGTTTCAGAGTGGTGCTACAAGCTGGAGAAAATTCTAGGGAATTGAAACGGCTACTGAACTCCAGCAACATATTTAAGCATTATTGCTGAAGTAGTATGCATGCCACACTGATGAGAAACTGTTCTGCCATAGAATAGAAGGGGGCCACAGCAGGGTGACTGAGATGCAAGCTCCATACCCACCACCCCCCGCCCCCGTTCCAAACCAGCTCTTGTAACTTTAGTTGATGTGCTGTGTACACTCAGTCTCAATTAAATTGATATAGTACACGCGCAGAGTTTATTCTGCTGGGCAAAATTATTTGTATGCTTTGGAGACGTGTTTGTTATATATCTGAAATGTTTTATTTAATAATGTGGAGTACTTTAAATCAACTAAATTAGAATGAAAATAAGATGTCTGACATGGGACTGGATTAAAGTGTTGCGCATGAGAGTGCCATCTTTTTAAATATTGAGTTGCCCACTGAGACATACACAGCATGTTGTTTTCTTTTTTCTAAAAAAAAAAAAAACCTGAATTCTCTTGGCATGCCTTTTTAAGCAAATAGTTCACTTTTAATAGAAAGAGCTACCATTTCTTGAAACTGTTGAAGAATTTACTGGCATTTATGTAGGCAGGAAAAGTTTTACTTTTGGATTTTCTAAAATTTAGTTTCAATATATTTTCATCAAAATGGCTATAAGAAGATGGTGTTCATAAGTATACAAAGGCTTGGCAGTTGTAGGAAAGGCAAATTTGTTTAACAATATGTCAGTTATAGTGGAATCCACTGAGAGGATGTCCTTATACAGCCATGATTTTTTTTACACAGTAACAGTAATGACTGAATAATAAATTGATTTAATATTTTCATTTTTATCCAGTACTTCTCAGTGAAGCATATGATTATTATATTATCATTTGAGTATAGCCTAAGTATATCATTTATACTCCTATCTTTTTTTAAAAAAGAAAATATAAAACTACAGAGCCAAATTATGCATACTTTAAATCTTTAAGATTGTACCACTTCAGACCATCGGCTGGCAAATTGCTTGTGTGCAAATCTGCAGCCTCACATCCGGCAGAGGGAAATTTGGAACTACTGGCTTGATCAAGACCTGTTGGCTGAGGAATTCTGGGAGTTGAACTCCAAACACCTTATAGTTGCCAAGGCTGAGAACACTGTCATAGAGTAATCTCTCTAAAATAAATGGCATACAATAATGATTTAACTCCCAGGAATTCAACAGGTCAATTTCAGACCTCTGCACATTTCTCCAAAAATGGTCATAGCTTCCTTTTGTATTGCTCAGCTAACACTAAGCAGGACAGACTTTATATCATTTTAAGGATGATGAAGTGATAACATGAAAATACAGTAAAATGCTAGTGGGGATATGGCCCAAATCTAGGTCCATGTCATTGTTTCTAACATATTACCTTTCTATAGACAATTTCAGATGTAGGAGAAACTTTGAAAGAGATGATTCTGCATTCTGAAATGATAGAACTTCAGAAGAAATCTATGCATTTTTGTGTAATGTCCCATTGTGATAAAACAAGTTTCTGATCTGTCTGCTAATTATTGTTCCTAAGTTCTAAGCACTGCTTTGTGCAATAAAGAATGGATTTACACATGCAGTGAGAATCACCCTTAATTGTACAAAGTAGCATGTGTGCGTTCAGGACATTGCATGTGTGCTGCACACATTGAATTAGGGTGTGCACATAAAATTCATTTGTGCTGTGTTTTAATTATTTGATTTGAAAATTATAAATGTATGTTTAGCCATAATTTTAAAAGTGAATAAAAACTACTGGGCCCAATTCAAAGTTGCTTAATCTTTACTGTTTTAAGCTAAATAAAAAGGCCTTAATTTAATAATTTGGGAATTATTATTTCCTTTCCTTTCCTGTCAACCTCTTGAAATGTCCTCCCCATTTGCCAATTTGTTCAAATATGAAACAGCTGCCTAGCTGCCTTACCAAGAAGATTTTATTGTTAAAATAAAAGTAGATTTTGTTTTGGGAAAAAAGAACACACATATTCTTTGTAAAACTCATGTTTGGTTTACAATTAGAGAAAAGTCACATGGTCCCAAAAAGCCAAGGGTATTTTTTCTACATATATATGTATGTATATGTGTGTATATATATATATATATATATATATAAAAACATAAACATCTATATTTAAACATATATTATATGTTAATCAGTACATTTAAATATAGTTTAATTATATTTACAATGTGATGCAGATCTTGTAAGGTTTAATGCCAAATTCATTTTTTCCAAAAAAAGTCCCATAAAATTATATAAATATACAATAAATATCTGTTATACATGGAGAATAAGAGAGAACAAGGCCACAAACATTAACTTACATTTCCATTCTTTTTTTCAAAACAAAACAATAGGGCCAATGACAATGAAATATTTCCGCCACAGACAAAACACAGCAAAACGTCAATTGACTGACATTTTTGAAATCTCAGTTCCACTAAAACTGCCAAGCCTGTTGTGGTGTATTTTGCAATAATAGATCTGGCCTAGCATAACAATGGGTGTTAAAAATAGTGATGGGGCTGGATGGGAAGGAAGAGCTTAAAAATAATTGCAATGTTTAGGAAACTTAATTCATGAAATGCCAATTTGTTGCATAGCAAATTCTTTAATGTTTCTGCATTCTAGTAAAGATCTGTGATTATTTGCACATTTCCAAATGCAGCTATTAGTCTATATTTACTACTAGTAGTTATATGAACTGCACCTTCATGTTAAGTTCCCATTTTGTGGTGCTCAAGCCTAAACCTCATCCTCATCCTTCTTGCTGGATAAAATGAAAACCCTACAGCAACCTAAGGAAGTTAGAGTTAAATTTGAAAGATTTATAAGCTTATATCATTACGGGTCTCATTGTCTATTCTCCAATGTCTTGGGAGGCATCTTATACTAAGAAAAAGTTGCTGCTACTTTTTCCATTATAATTTCATAACTATTAGGGAGATGTTTCTTTAATGCTAATTAATTCTAGATATTTCTAATTGCATCTTGGTCAATTCATTTCTGTTAAAAATTAAACACTTTTAATTCAGAGTAAGATTATGCCTATCCAAAATCACTGTGGATAGCAATATGGGTAGCATATAAATTTAATAAATAAATAAAATAAATATGTTCTAGATCCTCCCCCCCCACAGGTCACATTAACAGAGCATATTTGATACGCAATTTTGATTATGTTTAACTCTTTCAGACTGCAGTTGTTGCTCATCACTTAAGGGAATTTGGGTGGCTTATTTTAGTAATCCCTAATTATTCATATGGCAGGGTTGGAGGGAAAATATTTTTTGTGTGAATATGATTATTTAAATCTGTGTACTGTAGTTAAGACGATTATGTAACATTTGCACACAGTAGGAAAATTTAAGATAATAGATTAAGAAAATCAGGCTATGGAACTATCTCAGAGATTACCAGGTTTCCTTTCTATTTTGTTCTCAGTTGTGTGAACAAAAACACCTTCTTACATGGAATGGTTTTATATAATATTTTTTATTTATGTAATAGGGATTGTTATAACAGAGAAGTTTTTCCATTTCATAATAATATGGTATTATCATAGGTCTAAGGGAACAGGTTAAACAAAAGGATGGTTGTAGGCTGGAAAATGTGATTGTGCTCCAGCTATATCTTCCCTTACAAAGGACAATGTTCTGTCTATTTTGCTTTAACAACCATTTGATTGCTAGAATTTAGGCAAGACATTGTTGAATAATGGAATGGTATCTACTGCTTAGTGTCATTGATCAATAGCAATGGTTTACTTTAGTACTAAAATCATCTCTAAGGAGAGCATGTACAGTTTAATCAGAATCAATCCTATTTTTCAAATATTAAAAGCCAGTAAAAAGCTTTGCTATTTTAGTTTCTTTTTTTAAAAAAAGAATACATCCTAGGATTTTGTCAGTGTCCACGTTTTCTTTTTGGTAACTCTACACTTGCATGTTAATGATATGGGATGACTAGTTTCCACGTTTAAGGTAACAATTCCAATAGTTGGAATTACAGTAGCTGCTACCTAAGTTACTCTTGCTTTAAGTAAAACATCTCAGATTCTGAGATTTTAATCTTTAAAAAATGCAGGTTTTGGTCAAGAAATAAAATATTATCTTAGTGTTCCTAGCCTCATTCACCCAAACATCAAAAACAAAAACCCAAACTAAATCTATGCCTAAATTGTATTATTAGAGACTGTGAATTAGGCTTCTCTATTTTACCCTCACAGGCAACAACTTAGTCAAAGAGTAGGGCTTTTGCTAAGCCTCCTTGTTGACTTTCTAAGCAGGTTGTTCTTCAGGAATGGGGTGTGGGGAGGTATTCTATCTGCAGTCTGAAATGGTACAGTCCAAACTTCCTTCACCTATTTATACATTTCTCATATCAAAGATTTATTTGTATCAAACCAAATCGTACTGGAAATTATGCCTTGTTGCTGTGAGATGCTGCTAGATACTAAACAACATTGTGTGCATTCTAATACATGGATCCTATGAGACAGGCTGTTAGGCGAAAAAATTCTTCAAACTTCTTGCCAGAATAAGAATACTTGTATATATTAGACTAATGGACTGTTTGTGTTCTGGGTTGTGTTGGATTAGTTTATCATTATCCATGGCCTAAGGCTTTAATTCTGTGGTCAGCTCCTTGCATGTGCATCCCACTGAAATCAGCTATAATTAAAGTGCATACAACTGATGCCAGGTTTGTATCCCATCGTTTAGGGATTTTAAATCAAAGCTCCCTGTAGGAGTTAAGGCTATTTTGTGCTACCCTTTAGAAAGACATAGATGCATATAGCCATATTTAAAAGCAACAGGTAGTTAGGTTTTGAGGTAGAAGGCTCTGTCTTTCTGATTCCAGAGCCACTCCTTCTAGCCTGAATGGTTTCATAGTACAGAAAGCCGATACTTGAAAATGAAAATATTCTAGACATTACTTTTATTTTAAGATCAGGCTGTACTATGTGTATAATATCTCATGGATCTCCTTTACTGTTTCACTGAGTTTCCATGGGTGCTATTCAGTTGAGATTACTACATCTGTCATTGTGAACAGAAGCCAATTAGCTATGAACTCTTAGTAAGTGCTGTATAGTGTTGTAATTACAATAATAATGGCATGTTAGCCATTTTTGCACGAATATGATCAGATGTGCAGTTTATTTTTCCTTGTTGGGATTTACTAATGTCCTTTAACAATACTGGTGTTCCAATCACAGTAAGTTAGTTGTCCGGATACAACTCATGGCCAGTGCCTCTCCTATGTGGATATGATCCTCCATCCCCATCAATAGAGGCACCTATTAAAGTTTGATACGATCTAGCTTCAAGAATAATGGATGCATATCAATGTATGTGTGGTTCTTCCATGTTGGATTGAAATATAATATTTGTTCTCAACACCTTGGGAGAGGAACAAAAAATACATCTGAAAAAGACTATGAATACTTTCGCTTCCCAAGATAAGAAGACCCCATATGCAACCCAAACATGAAGCCAACACTTGCTAATCTGGTGACCTCCAGATGTACTGGGAATGCAGCTTTAAGTGGGGATTCTAGGAGATGCAGTCTCCACATAGCTGAATGATGGAAAAGACTGTTACAAGCAAAATTCAAGAAATCCCCATGGTCTGTAACCAAAATGGAAGGATAGCTTGTAGTGTAGACTAGAAAAGAGCACTGGGCAGAAGATCAAGATTGACTTTTTTTAGTTGCCTCTTCTTTATTTTTTTATTTTTTTTCAGTAGTTTGATTTGATATTGCAAACACCTTCACAACATACAAAAACAAAACAAAAAAAATCCCAAATTGGTTTTTCCAGAACATATATATATCAATGGCAGGGAGAAGGGTCTTTCCTCTTTCAAAAGCATGTGGGAATTTTAAACTTAAAAAAAGGCCAACAGGAAAACTATGACAACAGCACCTTGACATTATTTTAATTCCAACACTACCAGAATTTAAAAGCAGTTAAACAGATATAATACTAACAGGAATAAAGATACTTACTGTCTAAAATGTAAACGGAATGTTTTGGTTCAATTTTTTTTTTCCGAAAAGAGGACAGTTTATCATCAATTCACAATTGAAGCAGCATGCAATTTTATTTTTTTAATTTTTTTTAAGTTTTCAATTCTTGGCAACGGCAACAAATCACAATGTTAGAGGAATGTAATGCAATTTTGTTTGTTTTCAAAGTTGTGCGCAAATGGATTTTTTTTCCTTTTGTTCCCTTTTAGGTCATGGACATGTTCAATAAATAGATTGTGGAACCACGGTACTGTATAAACTTCCTTTATACATGCAGTCCATAAAATTATTTTCTTTCTTACTGAATAATTTACCCTGTTATGTATATATACAAATAGATAATTTTTGTCTCAATATAATCTATCCAACATGAATCCACTATCTTCCCCTTTTTATGGTCAGTGTACAAACACAGGAAGTGTCTATTCTTATAAAGCGCCATCCAACTCTCTTTTTGTTATCCATGGTGAGAGCGCGGACGTAAGACTGAGTAGTTCGGCACTGGGAATTCCAGTACCTCTTGTCTATGCCCCTACAGCCTTCTTTTGCATAACCCTTCATGCTGCACTTGGTCTCATAAAAATATTGCTTCAGTTGGCCTTTGGGCACTGGGACTTTTTCCAGGACTGTAACCGTTGCTCCGGACATGTCTACTGCAGTCTTTTTTTCAGCTGCTGTCACCCACTCACTAGTACTGTCACACACACTCAGCTCTCCACGGCGAGCAGGGTCAGAATGGCGCCGGACCCTCATAGACATGTTTGCAGCATCCAAGTAGTTTTTATACTCCTCAAGCAGGAAAAGCAGAGGAGGCTCCAAAGGCACTTGACTGCTTAGCATCACCCGTGATGAGTATAAGTCTGCATCCTTATTTTCCTTGCTGGGTTGAATGACCTGCTGCTCATCCAGGAGCTCCTCAATGACATGCTCAAAAGTGTCTGCCAAAGATGTTAATCCTCTGGTGGCATCATTGGGCCCACTGAGGGTCTCCAGATTTCCCTGTGTCCGGAGACCAGGATAAGCCAAGCTGCCTTGTCCTCTGATACTAACTTCCTTCATGGGGGCAGCTTTCATGCAACTCAAGTATGAAATAACCATAGTAAGGAAAAGGATGGTCATCACTCTTTTCACTTGGTGGAACTGTTCAAGAGAAGAGAAGAAATGGAAAATAAATTGAAAACAAATACAGTTTACTTTTTAGAAAAGGGTAAGTGACAAAGATATACATACGTTGTTTACTTTTCACAACAGTTAGAAAAAGCTAGACATTTATTCATCTTTCTACGATTTGGTACCTTGAAGATGGATTGGGATTGCACCTCTCAGAATTCGAACTCAGCACAGAATACTCACTGGCAAAATTCCCATGAGTTGCAATCAAACACATTAGGAGGGCATTGCATTGGGGAAGATACATAATTAAAGCCATCCACTATTGGAACATGGATAACATAACTTGAAGTTTTATACAAGATCTGGTTCCCACAGGACTACATTAGCATAGAAATTCATGTTTGGTCACAGGGGTTGGAAACTGTGGATTAACACAGATATTTATTTATTTATTTATTTATTTATTCGAATTTATATACCGCCCCTCTCCCGAAGGACTCGGGGCGGTGAATAGAACCGGTGAATAGATAATAGAACTATGGTCTAATTTAGAAACTAGATTGCCCCATGATTTGTTTAACAGTGGTGTGTCGAATAAATCAGAGTTATTTGGATTCACTCAACATACTTAAGACATGAAGCATAGTTTACAAACCACAAAGACAGGGTACAAAACTAAATAAATTACATCGTGGCTTGCAATGTTTGAAATCACCCCAAGTACTACTCTCTTCTAATCACTGTACAACAGTGTTTCCCTGTTTTATTTTTTTAATATCATATATCAAATGCTGTCATTTAAAATAGCTGTCTACAGCAGATGCTCTTGATTGGAGTATCCTGCTAGGAACAAGTTAAAAATGTTTGCCTAGAAGTCCCAAGGCCTTTGTGGAGAAAATGTCACACTTTAGGCATGGTAATTAATTATTCTCTATTTGTATGACAAGTGTTAACAGTATGTTTGGAAAGGTTACCAAGCATCTGTGATACGCATGCAGTAATTGGAAAAAAAAACCAGAAAATTAATTGTCTTTTGCAGGAAAATCTCAGTTTGGAGTCTGAAATTATATGAACTAATTCTGAACTAATTCTATATGAAATAACAATAATATTATGTCATTTTAAATGGAAAAATACATTATAAGTAGACAACCCAATAATCTATAGTACACCTGATCTGAAAACAAACAAAAACATTCAATGACATTAGCTGCATACAGATTCTACCTGTAAGTCAATTGGATTCTAGAAAATTTTTAAGCATTATATTCATCATACACAAATACCCAATAATAAAAGAAAGTAGATTAAGTGTAATTATAAGTCAAACGTTCTGTTAACCAACTCTGCATTTTAGTAATTTCTTGGAATCTAATGAAGTTGCATCTCTTCAAATTTGGGAGGGCAAGAAGTTCCATCATACAGACATCCCTCCCCCCACTCCCCTTTTTTGTATTACAGCATCTTATACTTTTCAGCCACTCTACACCTTCACCTTATTTTCTTGGAAAAATTACCACAGAGTGTAAGACTACTAACTCAGTAGGAATTGACTTTTTTATTTCATCCTGTCAAGGATATGATTTATCAAAACATACAGAATGCAAATTATCCTTTTCCTGTCACTGAATTCATTGAGTTTCTGGCTTGCTCAGTTAGCTGGACTTAGGAAAAAATGAACTTAAGCGAACTGTAAACATTGTCTCTTTGAAATCTTATTCACAAGTCCATGTACTTGGACTTCCTTAAACTTGTTCATTCTCCCCTTTCCTTGCCTTCTTCCTCAAGCAAAGAGACAAAAATGTACATATACCCCTGTGTGCCCTCTTCTATAATGTTTTTAAAATGATGCCAGAATTTCAAATGATTCTAAATTTTCAGATGAAAGTAAAACATGAGGGATCATCACAACAATCAACAATATGTTGCCAATTATTTGGAGAATTCCAGTTGCTTAGGTCAGTGATGCTTCTGAGAC
The DNA here is from genome assembly GCA_032468195.1 of Cerberus rynchops. Classification (NCBI taxonomy): domain Eukaryota; kingdom Metazoa; phylum Chordata; class Lepidosauria; order Squamata; family Homalopsidae; genus Cerberus; species Cerberus rynchops. Next base: position 40,978 of record JANHFJ010002771.1, read on the forward strand.
TTCAGAAAGATCATTTAAACTTTTTATAAAATTAATTTGAATTGATCCAATGTGACAGTGTCCAATGCCAGATATTGGCATGTGGATTCAGTAAATGTGTGGCAACATAGCAAGTGAGCAAATGGAGAATGGTAAAGTACATTTCCCCACCCCCACCCCAATACCTTCTTCACCACCCACTAACCACCTGGATTCCCATCTTGCCCTCTATTTAATGAATTTTCATAGCAGATAATTGGCATTGGGACACAGCAGAATGAATTCTGGAGTTAGTTCATTACCAGCAATGGCCCACACTTCTGAATTAAGAGGGCAGAGAAATATTCCTTCAGTGAATAGCTGGAAAGCAAAAATGCTGAGCACAATCTAGGGGTCTCAGTTAAAATTAAAATCTTTGAATTATTTATTTTTATCCCTTGTGGTTATCAACTATGAGTGATTTGAAATCCAAGAAGTATATTGTTTTCAAAATATTATTAATATCTTCCCAAAGTAGCTTTGAATATAGTTAGTCAAAGAAAAACATTCTAAAACCGATTTAAATTTTATTAGGAGTCATTAATGGAACTCCAGAGAAAGAGGGTTCCTTCCACATTATATAGGGTATCTGACTTGGCTGTTTTCTCGGGTAATGAAGGAGTGTGTTGAATGTTTATTTGTCATCTTGGGACCTGTATGAAAACATTGATCAAAATTGCTATGTCTGCTATTGAGTTGCTGACTAATCATTGAGAAAAATGGGAGAACTCTTCAGACAGCAGGGGGAACAGCTAATGTTGGTAACAAAACTATGACCTAAATATTTGTGTTATAAAATGGATGCTGTATTCTGTTGAATGTTCGATTGAGGTATTGACCTAGGAACAGGCTATTAAAGATACAGGGCATTTCCTGTCCTGAAACAATGAATATAAAACACACTACTGTTTAATTCCATGTAATCAAAAAGTATATGCAATTAGGATTACTTTAGTTCTCACCTAGTCTACCCATGTGTTTTAGCCCCCACTGTAAGAGTCCATACTTTGTCTAAAGTGTTTCAGGAATACTTTAAGAACATGTATGAGATCATATTATTCATCTGGTGAAGTAGGTTGGGCTGTTGCCAAGGTACATTTCTTCCATAGATATCCAAGACCTCATGTCTTTCTATGCTATTGCCAGCACTTAGGCCTGTCATTCCTTACATGCAAGAACATAGTTATCTGCAAGTATCTTCATGTTGCAAAGACAAGCATTAACAGCATTTGTAAATACTTAATATTTGTTTTGCTGGAGTGAGAATATAATTATGTTTCAACAGGCTCTTCCACTTTTGTCTATGCTATCAATTAAGGTCCCCACTGTGCCCCCCACCCCCTTATTTTTATCACATACCATACTACAATAAGTAAGGCATGACATACATAATGGCTGTCAGATATTTAATACCCACCCATCTTGTTTTGCAAATATTTATTAGTATTTGCACTTTACTAATTGTGCTGAGGAGCATAGGGGGAAGGAGGCAACAAAAGGAGAATGCAATTACCGGTAAACAACTCTCAAACCCTTATACCATATTATACCAGAGAAGAATGTGAGCGAGTTTAGAACACAAAACTAAAAGACACCTATCCGTTAGCAGTACACATTTTAATACTATCATATTGGATTAAGTAACATAATAGTATTCAGACAATTTCTTTGCTTTTTATTCATTCTATCAATCCCATATTTTTTTTCTCTTAATGGAGTGGCCAAGGCAATTGCCTTTACTCCATGTAAGCAATAAATGAAATTCAAATCAAATTCAAATTCAAAGCACCCTAAAATTAATAATAATAATATGCTGATACATTATGACATGCAGGATTTTTGGGAAGAACTTGATGCAGATGGAGAACTGAAGCTGTGATTTCACATTTTTGTGTATACAATACCAGTAATCAAACTAAAGTCAGATGACAATAAGAAAAATGAAACAAAGGCCAGCTCAGTTGCCTATCTATCTGTTCTCTCTCCCTCTTTCTTCAAACAGAGACAAACATTCATCTAATAAATATTATTTCTGAGTTCTATAACACAGGAGAACCCCTTAAACAATAATGCAGTGATAGTTCTGAATAAGGTGTCTGCTGTTAATACTTTGCAAGCAATGTAATCAATAGTTTATTATTATTTTAAGTAGTAGTATTTTTTTTCAGCAACCAGCATGTGGTTAAGGCACCAACTTAGAAACCGGGAGACCATGAGTTCTAGTCCCACCTTAGGCATCAAGCCAGTGGAATAACCTTCCACTCTCTTAGGCTTAGGAAGACGGTGGTAATGGCAAACCACTTCCAAAAAACCTGGCCCAGAAAACTGCAAGGACTAGCCCAGACAGTTACCAGGAATCAATGCTAACTTGAAAGGATGGGGGGAAAGTCTTTGAGATGCACATATATTTAAGTATGGTCTGAGTATCTTAATATAGATTGCAATTATGTGCTGGTAAATATTAAGGGCTGACTCTGCCAGCTTTGTTGCTGCTACCAAGCTAGCTATGGAAGAGTTCTCCTGGCTGCTAGACATAGTGGCTTAAGCTCTACTTTCAAAAGGCTTTAAAAATTCAAGAAAATATACTATTGGCTGTTTCAAAGAAAATATACTACTGGCTGTTTCAAAGAAAATATACTACTGGCTGTAGCATACTGATTTATCTGTACAGGTTCTATAAACTATAAACATTGATACTGATTGACTGGCCAGCAGTTTTGAAGAAATCTGGGTTAAGGGGCAAATGTTTGGTGCTTGCTTTTCTGTTGACCTTTATTGAAGATCTTGGATGTTGCCACAGAGGAAGGCATTTAAATAGTGCTGCTTCTCTAGCCAGGCTGAAATCCTGACAACTGTATGAAGTATTCTGTGCTCTGACATAGGAATATGTCACCCATCAATTTCCCATAGCAAGCTGAAGATACTTTCAAAAACAGATGGCAGTCTGCTGATCTAAGAAATGGAAATGTTTTTTTTTAAATCTATCAAGCATGTCAAAAACCTTGGGCATATGTAAAGTTTAGTTTGGGAATTTCAGCTCCTGAATGTTAAATGCAAATCCAAATCATGTAGTAGGGCGAGTAGTAGTTTTATTCATTATGCATCGCTTTCTAAACATTAACATGCATATTCTATGCACCAAGCCTATTGAAGTATTAAAATTCATTGTATGTATATAATGGGTATGCAGATTCCAAGTCTGATAAGATTCATTATGGTCTTCTTGCCCTCCTTTAAAAATTCTTGGAAGAAAAGCAAATGATCCACACGAATGCTGGATTACAGCCATTTGTGCTCATTGGCATGACTGCAATTTCATTTATTTTTGTGGTTGAGAAGGGTGAGAGCAATGAGGCCTCAGGCCTGTGCTCCATTTTTAAAAATCCATTCCCCTCCAGGTTAAATGTATTTTTCAGCCTTGTCTATCAACTATGTTTTTAAAATATTTAAGTTCAAAGATGAGGAAGGAAGCATTTGTCAATAACAACAATAAAACACTAAGACACCCAAGACTACATTGGCTGAGTCACATAACAGAAATGTTGAGAGCTATCATCTAGATATACCTTCCCTATTTTTATTAATAAAAATTGATCAAGGAATGTAGAAGAAGGACCTTCTGCTTAAGGACTTCCAGAATAGTTTAGATCAAACTGCATTAACAGAGGAACAGAATCGAGATCACGGGAAGTGTTAATACCACTTTATAATGCCTTGGTAAGGCCACACTTGGAATATTGCATCCAGTTCTGGTCACCACGATGTAAAAAGATGTTGAGACTCTAGGAAGAGTGCAGAGAAGAGAAACAAAGATGATTAAGGGACTGGATGCTAAAATATATAAAGAACGGTTGCTATGAAAGACTAGGGGTAACACGATAGCAGTGTTCCAATATCTCAGGGGTTTCCACAAAGAAAAGGGAATCAAGCTATTCTCCAAAGCACTTGAGGGCAGGACAAGAAGCAATGGATCAAGGAGAAAAGCAACCTAGTACTAAGAAATTTAAAATCCTGACAGTTAGAACAATTAATCAGTGGAACAATATGCTTCCAGAAGCTATGAATGCTCCAACACTGGAAGTTTTAAAGAAGAGATTGGACAACTATTTGTCTGAAATGGTATAGGGTTTCCTGCCTAAGCAGGGGGTTGGACTAGAAGACCTCCAAGGTCCCTTCCAACTCTGTTATGCTATTCGATATTAAAATTACATTTTTTAAAAATTTATCAAAAGGAAATTGCAATCTGATTATTTCAGAGAAACAAAGAATAATATGCAAATATGTTTATTGATAAATTACTGTATCAGCAGGGAAAATAAGTTTAAGAAATCTTGAATTTTATTTTTGTGCCTCTGCATGTATGATTTCATTGCTTCATTTCGTACTTTTTTATATCTTTTCATAGGTGTGTAAACAGATACTGAAATGGATTGCATGTTAGCACATGATTTGTAAGAACTGAATCTACGAAGAGCAAGAAGGATTAGAGTCAGATGCATGTGCCACCGGCTGTTCAGCACACACAAGTTATCCTTGAGGATACATATTCACCCAACTGTATAATTATTTTTTTAATTACTGAAAACACCCCATACACGCACCCTAACCACATACTAATGACTTCAAGTGCTCCTAAAATAGTGATGTTAGAAGTACTCCCCTCGTTTGCCTGTTTAGTGGTTTATAATTTGCCCAGATAACACAACGAGCCAACTATATAATAGTACAACAGATAATGGCAATCAGTATTAAATACAGTGATTGAGACTTCAAAACAAACAAGACATTATGTGGAAACCAAGCTAAAGTTGCAACATAAAAAGCTATGTTGTTCTGTTTAAGAATGTAATAGCTTTTGCATCAATCATGAAACTATTTAAACATTAGATAAGACATTGATTTAATAACTCTGTTGACCAACAGTTCATGAAAGTAGTGATGATCCAATATTCATGTAGAAATGGAATGCCCATTCTTTATCTTTCTCCATATTCTAGGTTTTTTTCCCATTGATATTCTGAGAATGTTTTTTTTAACTACCACTTATCCTTGAGATAGAAAACACTATTTTGCATCACAGAAAGAACATTTTAATCCTGCATTGTGTTAGCATGATTGCAAACTATGTGAAACAAGCACAAGAAGTAAAAGTGCATAAAGTACATTCCAACAAATATCCTACCTCTCATATTAGAGCTAATATAAACCTAGCACTCTGATAGTTTGAGAGTTTCTTCATCTTTGGTAGTTTAATCTATATTAAAGTTATCAGATTTGAACTATAAAAATCTGGATGATCAATAGATGTCAGCAAAATGATTCAGAAAATTGTTTCTTCTGCCAGCCAGTGTTCATTCAGATTTTTAGGCCTAAATCGCCTACACTATCTTAATCTTTTTTAAAACTTTTCTGTGAAATGAGTTCCATAATTTAATATGGAAAGTGTAAAGTACTTCTGGGTCAAATATTTTGACAGAGGAGGAAAACATTCTTCTGACAGCTGTCTTCATTTTATGCAGAAATGTATTCACTTTCACTTTCATCACGTTCTCATTCATTTCAAACCACTGTGTAACCTTGATCGATAGAGAAGTTCCTTCTGTCGCTTCACTATTTGTTAGTTATTGCTTACTTTCAGACCATTGTTTCTACAGTCTGCACTAGATCCCAGTGTGTTTCATCCTAGAAATATAGTTTGGGGAGGGGGGACTTCAGGTTCCCATGCTCAGGGGCAGGAACTTTCAGACTATCCTAGAGAAATGGCTGTCCAATTCCTTTTGAAATCTATTTTATTTTATTATTTTAAAAGTCTTGGCTTCTGCCAGCATCAAATTCTATAAACTGTAATTTCAAAAGAACATTGAGACTTTATTAGAAATCATTCGAACTTTCTGAGAATTAGAGATTTCTGGAGAGGAAAGGGAGATGGTTAAACCAGTGTGCACCTTGAGGTAAATATCTTGAAAGTGATCTACATTTTAATCTGATTCAAACTTTGTGATAGATATCTTCTAATACACAATGCCTCTAATCAGTGTTATTTGAAGTACTTCACACTCAAGACCTGTTGGCAAAAATACAATATCTGCCTCATTGTGACAGACTTTTTTTTAATGCCAATTTCAGTTGAAATTGTTGACTGAAATACCTTAATTCAGGGCTGGATTTATGACCTTCAGGATGAAATGAAATGAAATATGGGTTAGTTTAACTGATGTCATTTGAAGAGTGCCTAAGTAACCTAGAAGACTTTTGAGAGCTCTCATACTTTCACGGTGATGAAAATGCTGTTTAGTAATTATAAGCAATCATTAAATAGATTACGCAAACAATGGGATCTAATTGAGCTTCATTTTGTTTTTAAATATATACCACCCACTTTGTCTTATTTTTTCTGAGTCAAATTCAGTGTGGTTGTTTTAACATATAAATCCCGTCACAGTTCAGGACCTGCCTGTCTAAAGGAAAAACTCTCCTTTTATATTACTAATTGGCAATGTCACTCATCTATTGACCATCCTTTGAAAGACCTACTAAGAAAGGAAATCTAGCTGGAACACATTCAGGCTAGGACAGTGGTGGCGAACCTTTTACTTACTGAGTGCCGAAAATACATGCTTTGCATGTGCCATCCACACATTTGTGCAGCTCCTCCATGTGTGCTGTATATGCAACCGCACCATCTGTGCATGAATGCAGCTTTTGCACGTACAGTGCATGCACGCTGTGTGCAGGCACTCACGCACACAAGAACAATTGTCTGTGTATGTGCAGGAGAGCTCCGAAGTCCAGCTGGATTTCCTGTTGCAGCGTGCATGCACAGCGGAGGCTTGAAGATCAGCTGGGTCTCCGCAATCATGCATGTGAGCATGCGCAATTGCATGTGCTTGTTCAGCTGGAGATAAGTTGGCCAACAGCTTGTATGCCCAGCAAGATGGCTCTGAGTGCCACTGTTGCCATAGGTTCGCCATCACGGGGCTAGGACCGTCTCTGCAGTGGCTCTAGTGCTGTGAATTTCCCTCCCCATTGTCTTAACCTCTTGGGTTACTTTTTAAATTATCTGAAAACCTGATTTTAGAACCTGGCATTTCCTTACAGAAACTCATTTATGTTTAATTGTGATTTGATTGGTTTTTATCATTTATTGATAGGTGTATTTATTTTCATGAGAATATTATTGTTTCATGTAAACTGGCTTTGCCAGGAGCATGTGAGTATATATTTAAAACATAAATAAATGAATAATGCATTTATTATAATATACAGATGTATATAAAAATTATTTTCCTCAGAGGCAAAGATTGATTTGGGTGTAAGTAGTTCTTAAAAAATGGCTGAGCTATCAAAGAAAAACCAGTGTTATTCAGTGAAGATGCAATAATTATATTAATTTTACCAAAATATTATTTTTCCTTTTTCTGCAATGTTCTCATTAGTCTTAATTGCTTATCAACAATGATAGATAGCTATATAGTCTATGCATACTAGTATTAATGATGTTTCTTTAAAATAAAAAATAATACTTCTAGCACAAACAAGGTGATGTCTTGATAGCCAATTCAGAAGTTTACAGCCTTTTCTATGATGAATTGTTCTGAAAAAAATTTGCTTTTGATTATGCTCAGCCTGTGGCTAAACTTGGACTCTGACAGTGTTTATCGGATGCTGAAGAATCAATAAGATGCACCATGAAAAATGTGATATACATTCTCTGAATTTTGAAATAATAATGGTTGACGATCATACTAAATTGGACAGGTCTTATTTTTAGAGCCCAATTTTAAAAAGCTTAATAATGTGGATTAAAAATACAAGTCTATGCTACAAAAACAGGAAAAAGCGTTGAGAAACATATGGAAAGATCCAAATTAAGCAGATGAGATAAATTCTAAATTGCCAGGATTTAGGAAGAAAAGATCCAGTCTTTCTACCATTTAAGGATTCCTTTCAATTACTGCTTGAGAGAGCTTCACAGAGATATTTTAGTCCATCTCTATTCATGTCCTATTCCATGTCTCCTTTGTTTAGGTGCTTCTGTCATGTTGCTATGTAGCATAATGCCTTGCTGAAAAGCACAACTCCAGTTCCAGGTTTGCATAGTGTTAAATACCCTGTCTGTGCCTCCAGCTCCACCCATGTTCAATTTTTTTAACAAGTGGGAATGGATGAGTGAAGCCTAACTGGATAACTACTGGTTTTAGAATGTTGTGGCAAATTTGGCAAACAACAACAACAAAAAACAGCCTTAAGGAACAGAAGCTATTAAGGAACTTTCTCTGCTTCATATTTGGAGCAGTGAAAGTAGGGGAAAGATCCTGGACTAGATGTGGCCTCTCAGATATAGCCTCATTTCTCAATTACCATGTCAGATGCCAAAGAACATGATCTGAAGAAATATGAGAATGTGAATAGAAGGAAATCTAACATTCTGTTAAGATGGATGTTTCATAGCAACAAATTATATCCGTTCTCTAGGAATATTGTGACCTGTGCAAGCAACAAGTCAGACAACCCTTTCTTTTCTACCATGACCATTCATTGCCAACCATCCAAAGAGGCATGCAAAACTAATATTTGTAGTACCTGCCTGAAAAGTCTTGTGCAGGAAAGAAATGTTAATAAGAAATGTTAGACCCCAGGATACAGTAGATAGTTCTGATGGAACTAATGTTTGATAGTTCTAACTATAGTTCTGACGGCCAAATGTTTGATAGAAAAAGAGTGATAGAATCAGGAGGATCAGTGGCCAGTTTTATTTTCCAAATACACTACCTACCTTTGCTGAACTTCTGATGCTGGGTGGCCCTGGTTAAAGTAGTAAAGAGTAGACAAATCAATGTGCTGTTAGCCATAGCTGGTGGTTGGAATGGAAAGGTCTGAAAGCATGCACTGCTGAACTGGAAATGCCAGTTAGCACAGCTCCAATGGGCATTAGCAACAACAAGCTTTGTCATTTTACTTGTAACTATTTGTATTTGTTGGTGAAAGTGTCAATCATTTTCAAGCTAGCCATTCCACAATCTCTGTGGTTTTACTCCTCCTAGCACATGCCCAGTCTACTTACTCAACCAGGCTTACATTCTGATTCTGAGCTGGGTGGCCTCAGGAAGAAAGTTAGAAGCAGAAGGCTAAAATCCCACCACAACATAAAAGGGCAATAAGTATGACTTGCCATAATGAGCCATTTAGTTAACAGCTGGGTTCAAGGAGGCCTTCTTCTCAATCATTACACTGAAGCTCAGGCAGCAGGAAAATGTTTGTAACAAGAATAGCAAAGCTTATGCATCTGTGTAATGCTTTCATGAAAACTCTACAGGCAGTCATGGCTGATTCCTGCCCCGACTAGTACATTTTGAACATTCATTGCTATCTCTGTTTAATTACATGGTTTTGTTGCTACAATACCAGAATTGCCCTGAAAACCTTTGGCTGTGGGATACTCTTGAAATGAATGGTTTTGTTCCCAAATTATGAATATTTACACAAACACATATGCACTGACTGTTATTTAAGTGAGTAACAAGTGTTCAAACATTGTAATTAATAACAGAACACAATGCACCAGTAGTATATAATCACTGGGTAGGAACTCTGCTGAAGGATTTACTACAACCTCTTCATGCCCCCTAAATGTATATAAATACACCCTGACAAAAATAATATAAAGTGATTTATACATTTATCAGATTTTTAACTGTATACACACATGTGCATTTATATAAATTATTTATACAAAGCTAAATGGGGGCTTTAGACTATGTTTCTCTTTCCACGAATAGGAAAGGATTTTTTGTCCCCTTGCTGGAGAAACCGAACCTTTCACTCTTAATTTATGTATTTTCAACTTTCCATTTTAAACCATCTGACACAAAGAAAAACCTGGTTTATTTCAGGCTTGTCTTTTGATTCAGAGCAGGTTGTGGTCGCTTCTGACATTCCTTCCATTAAAAGTAATACCATGTTCCTGTTACGAATCTTGGAAAGGTAAATATAAAAGGTAACTTCTAGTTTTTGAATGGAGAAATCTTACAACTTATTATGATCTCTCATCGTGAAACACATAGTTATATTTTAAACACATAAACAGCAAGTGGGAAGGAAGGAAGGAAGGAAGGAAGGAAGGAAGGAAGGAAGGAAGGAAGGAAGGAAGGATCTATAGAGATTTCCTATGCATAAGTAATCTGGATTTGAATGAGGGTGATATCACCATACTTTCACTTTCTGCAGTATAAAATGTACATAAAATATAGAATGTGCATGAAATGATCTGATGGATTAAATGAAAGCCATCAAGAAAAAAACATGCATTTTATGTTCTTTTATGCAGGTTTCTCTCTGTTTTGCAAAGCTGCTTTGACAGACAATAATATGTATTTTCTAAGACCATATATCAAGTATCTGTAACAAATGTTTACTGTACAAATTAATGACACTGGCCATAAATATTTGTTTTTCCTCAAAATGTAAATATGTAAGTGCCTTTATGCTGAAGTCTTTAAGAAAGCTACCTTGGGTGGAACAATCAGTATTTTAAAATACCATAAATCAGTTTCCTAGTCTAAACTTGCACACAATAAATCAATGACACTGGCCATAAATGTTTTTCCACTTTGAATGTAAATACAGGAACCCTTTATTATTCAGTAAATCACTTCTGCAACAATCCATGCAGGTCAGAAAAGCCCAATCTATTTTAGTTTTCTCAAACATAATTGGCATTTCCTGTAGGCACTATAGCAGATACTGAAAACTGATTGTGATCCACCTTAAGTATACACCTTAAGTATACCCACTCATTTGGGCTGCAAAAATCCAAATGAGCAGTAGATGACAAGAAAGAGATACACCATAGTAGTCCTCGACTTACAATAATTCATTTAGTGACTGTTCAAAGTTACAATGGCACTGAAAAAAATGACTTTTGACCCTTTTTCACACTTATGACTGTGGCAGCATTCCTATGGTCATGTGATTTATATTCAGACGCTCTGCAACTGACTCACATTTATGATGGTTGCAGCTTCCCAAGGTCATGTGATCATCTTTTCCAACCTTCTGATGAGCAAAGTCAATAGGGAAACCAGATTCACTTAACATCCGTGCTACTAATTTAACAACTGCAGTGATTCAGTTAACAAATGTGGCAAGAAAAGACGTAAAATGGGGCAAAACTCACTTAACAAATATCTTATTTAGCAACATAAATCCTGGACTCAATTGTGGTTGTAAGCTGAGAATTACTTGTATTGAAAGGGTACCACATAGATAGTTCGTTTTTCAGCTTTATGTGTTCACTGCAAAATTCAAACCTTTGAATCAGCCAGTTTTCCTGAAGTATTATTTAAACCAAATATATTATGCATGGTAACAAAACAGACCTTTATATTCTTCTGGGTTATCAATCTCATCTGTAAACTTCGAATATGAATTTAAACATTATTCCCAGGACTTCCTCTCTCTTTTCCTTTGACAGTGTCCTCTGGATGTATCTACTACCATTAAGACAACTAAGGACCAAACAGCACTGGAATTAGTGATAGAGATGAAAATTGTTAAATTGAAGTCATTGGTGTTTGATCTTGTAAGCCTTGGAATGAAATGCTCCCTTCTCTGCAATTCTTCAATAGACAAGAAGTCATTGGGGCTACTCTGTCTGCCCTACTAAAATCTTGATGACCTCTAGATAGCATCAAAATAAATACAAACAGCTCTTTGGTATTGTCTGGGATTTTTACAACCACATCACATAGGACTAGAAGTCCTAGGCAAAAGTAGGTAATTTGCCAAATCAAGGCCATCTTAGTCCAGTACTTGTTATCTGAGGGCCCAACCAGATGTCTTGGATATACATGATACACACACACACACACACACACACACACACAGATATACAAGCAAGAGATGGAAAAATACACTTGTTTCTTTACAGCTGGTATAGGAGGCATGCTATTCTCAACTTAGGTGATGCATTCCATGAATTTATCTAATTTTCATCTAAAGCCATCCAAGATGGGGTCTGTTACCATAGTTGAGTATTCATAGAGAATATATGAAGTAGGACATTTCATTTCTCTTAAATCTCCTTTCAATTCCATTGGATGGCTTCTGGTCCTACTGTATTGAGAGACAAGTGAAAGTTCCTTACTATTTTATTAATGCCATACACAGACTTATATATCTCACTTATAGTCCTCTTTTCTTATAAGAGAGGTTTTCAAGACCTCTGATGACGTTCACTGTAATTTTTCCAGTTCTATTATATTATCCCAAGTAGACAATATTTCAGGTGTGGACATATCATGGA
>JANHFJ010002775.1:97532-110348 GCA_032468195.1 Cerberus rynchops
AAAGCCGCTGAGAGATCTAATAGGACCAGGACAGAGGAACAACCCCTGTCCCGCGCCCTCCAGAGATCATCCACCAATGCAACCAAAGCCGTCTCTGTGCTGAAACCCGGGCCTGAAGCCCAATTGGAGAGGATCCAGATATAACATATCATCCAGATGCTGGGGAAGCTGACGTGCCACCACGGTCTCGACAATCTTCGCTAAAAAGGGAAGGTTGGAGACCGGCCGATAACTAGACAACAGGGCTGGATCCAGGGAGGGCTTCCTGAGGAGGGGCCTCACCACTGCCCCCTTCAGGGCGGGAGGCAAAGACCCCTCTCTCAAAGAAGCATTTATCATCCCCTGGAACCAACCCCGCGTCCTCTCCCAGGTCGCTAAACTTGGGCTTGCCCTGCCTAAAACTAGTTCACGTTCTTCACTTTTGAGAAAAGTAAGGAATATATTTTCAGATGAATTGACACAGATCAGACAAAGAATATATTTTCAGACGAATTGACAAAGATCAGTTAAGGGGAGTGGCACTTTTCCTCTCCCAATTTTTCAAATGTTCTTTAACTGATTACTTATATTATCCATGTTTTAAAATATTTACCATGCACCAGCTTTAAGAATGGGAAAAGGACATGCAAATAACAAATGTTTTCTTTAGTTGTACACATATGTTTTCTTGTGTTTAAGAGAGGAAGTCAAACTTCCTCTTCTCAAGCAATGCCAGACATAAAGTCTCATATTGCCAGACTCTCACAGACTTGCTTCGGTCTTCTTATAACAGTCCACATCTCTTCTTCTAGATCTACATCTTGATAATCTGCGGATAAGCAAATAGAGCTCAAACATTAGCAACATACATCCACTGTGAAATATGTTAGGCCTGAGGACACTTTTCACAAGATCACTATGCTGACATGCTGAATATTTGCATTCCACAAGGACTATTGCCTTCAACTATGAGCAATGGCTTGCAACTTGCTTCTCATTCAAATTACCAAGGGTCAATACAGATGACCCAGCAACAATAGCTCCAAAAAAGAATGTAATCACATCTTTTTCCTATGCTACCTTCCACTCCAGTGGTAATAGTAATACTAACCATGATCTGCTCCATTCCTAGTTTGCCATTATGACTTTTGTCAAAAGTGACCTCAGAAGAACTCAGAAACTCTGTATCTTTGAGATAGAATAAGGTGCTTTGTGAATTCATGTCCATGAACAACAATCAGAATTTTGAAGTTCAGGAATTAAATTTAGTTGCCAGTTTATAATCTTAGTTATGCTCTATCTTGAATTGGAGCACTAGATCCATTGTAGGCTAGAGTAAATTTCCATATACAACAATATACTGTATTATGGGGTCCCATCAAAAATACACAAATATTTGAGTTTTTCATTGTGGCCTTACTTACCCTACATCTGATGTAAGCTCCAATCAGTTCACCCAGTCTTTTTTTTTCAAAACAATGTAACCAACAATACCTCATTTATGGAAAGAAGTTCCATGTATAGTCTGCCTATTTGCTTAATTTGAGCTAGGATGTCTCTGACAGCAATAGTAGACATCTCTATGACCATAGTTGTACTTCCAGAGGCACAATCACAAAAATGGTTAAATAAACCAATGAACTACTGTATGTTATTCTGCTTCAGATTTAAATACCTCTGCCTCTAATTACAGAACATCCAGCTGGGTAAAACTGGCTATGAGAAGAGCCTGTAGAAATAACTTCTCCAAGAGTTTTCAGAACTTCAGGAATTAGCACACACAGGGAATTCTCACATACATCTCCTTTACTGTTAACAGTTAAGGGAGGCACAACATTAACAGTTCAAAGCTATTAAAACTTCCTCTTTGCCTCTGAATGTGTACAAAATGACTCTTTGCAGTCTTTTCCTTCCTTTGTCCTTCACCATAGTGGGATCACCTGATAGATTCTTTCAACAAAGCTCTATATACAGGAGGGAGTACTATCCATGACAGGAAGGAAGTTACTAATATAGAGTTGGCCCTTTCTCTGCCTAGTAGGCCCTTTCTCTGTTTGTCTCCCCACAGTTCTCTTGTCTCCCAAGTAATTTTTATTATACACTAATGAATAATTTTGGGCATAGGTATGGAGAGAGAGAGAGAGAGAGAGAGAGAGAGAGAGAGAGAGAGAGAGAGAGAGAGAGAGAGAGAGAGAGAGTTTGCTTCCACTATTCAGTCATTAAAGTTGTGCCATGCAAGACATAATTTGAACAGCTACCTTTGTATAGAAACTAATGCAAATGATATTTTGATAGTCTTCTCTAAAGAACATGGGTGCAAGGAAGCTGATTAGAGAACAGTGATCTGCATTGTAGCCTGCTTCAATTTCATTACTGGAATCCAATAACATCTTTGGTGGGAAGCCTTGTTGACATAACATGAATTTTCTTCAGGATTAGTAGTTTCATGACCAAACAAATAAGCAAGTAGAAAATGGATTGCCTGATTGAGATGTCATCTTGAGCTCACCTCAATAGTAAGTGATAATGAGATGGAAATTCTGATATATACTAGGCAAAAAATGGAGCCATCCTTGAATTCAGCAAGAAGGATGCATGGATGACTTGGAGCAAGGAAAACGCATGGGTGAATGCTATTTATTTCAAACCTATGTCTGTCTCTTCCTTGAATTACTAGGTGATTTGCAACAAGAGTTTAGAAACAGCAAAAGTAAGAAAAGAAAAGCATTAATAGGACCATGAACTCTTTGCCATATTCTAGAAACAAAATACTTGCTGGAAGACATGAGCTGCTATAAACTTAAATCAACAATAGCAACTCTTTTGGTAATATGGTCTTGCGGTAAATATGTTCAAATTGCAACATAAGCTTATGTCTCAATGTTTCACAAGGGTGAATCTGCTCTACAAATAATAAAAGAGTTGGACCACTTGGAGAAAATTCTACCTTTCAGAGATATCAGGGGAGGGGAAATGGGACATTTGCATGGTTTGGTCCAAAAGGTTAGCATATGACAGTGCCGTTGAAGATCTGCCCATTTTTATGTGCAACCTGCTTGGTAAGTAAATACATAAATAATAATTTATTGGAGCAACTATCGTGACTTTTTAAACTATATGCTTTTGACGCGTCTTAAAGGAACTGGGCAGTTCACATTTAAAGTAGGAAAGTACTGTATGATTGTTCCTGTGATGACTCCCAGTTGAACAACTAGTCCTGCAAATTAAAAACTCATCCATTAAGAAAAATACTACTATTGTAACAATATTGCGACTTAATTACATCTTTTTTGCTGAATATACCAGCTGGTATTTTTGGAGTTTAATCTTCTGTATTTTTTTTTCTTTTTACATCTGTTGCAATCTATGACTGAGGTTCCTCACCGCCTTTGAGAAGCTCAGGGGGGTGGGAACAGTCCCAAACCTCATCAGAGAAGTCATCCTATAATCTCCAGGAAAAGACCCTTAGGAAAAAGAAAAGCTGGGTAAGGGAAGGGATGGAGAACAGGACCCAACCTGAAGAATGTGAGGGTTAGGAAGGGAAGATCTGGAGTTATGTATCTTCCTGGTCATAGGGAGCTTCAAAAGAAAGCATCCATACCTCAAACTGAGCCTTGAAGCTAAGTAGCAACCAACTGATAGAATATGTTCCACCGTGTCTCCTGATAGCTGTCAAAGGACAAGAGGCAGCCTTGCGTATAAGTTGAAGCATGTCTTCTTACAATTGGGTAACTTCATTATGCTGCTCTGAACAACTGACATTTCCGAGCATCATTTTTTTGCTTCTTTACTTCACTTTTTTTGGTATGTAGTTACCTTACATTAAACCTGCATGCCTACAATGCCCACTGGATTTAAATGTATCTGTTTTAAATGAGCAAGATAAAAAGTTATTATCAAAGCTATCCAAAGCTTGACACTGTGTTTATAGTAGAACGGATTTTGCTGCATGAATGGTTTCCTTTTTTCCCCACACCATCCTTCCATAACATGAAGTCTTCAATAATCTTACCAAATGTTGGAAATGTTGCCTGAGAATGATGGGAATTTTAGTCCAATGTGTCCAGAGGCCAATAGATGGGAATGCTCTAGGTATTTAAATAAAGTTCCACAGTACAGCATCTCCAATTAGAGGTATTAATTGATATGTTTTACTACCATTTGCTTTCACTTTCCACTAAAAGTAAATAGAGATAATAATATAAAACCTCAATTCTTGAGTTCAAATAGAACCTCAATTCTTGAGTTCAAATAGAATCTCAATTCTTGAGTTCAAATCAATAGAATATAGGAGCCATTTTGAAGAAGAGCAGCACATGTCAGAAACAAACAGTTGGGTTAAACTTGGTTTATGGGGATTACATTCACACATTTTCTGGCAGCATGATGGAAGAGGTCAGTTATTGTCTTACTTCAGTGAGAATGAAGAGAAAGATAGATTTTTGTGCAGAATGCAGTTGGAAAATATGATTTGTTCCTTTATTAGCCAAGCAATTACCAATATTTAAAAGTACCAAATTAAATTTCATCAGGTCACCAAAAATTTGGATATCATTGATTGATTATAATGGTGTCGACATCCCTATCCCACACTGAGGATTTATCTGAACATATGTGCAACTGCACTGTATCTGTTTTTTCTCTTATATCCATGGACCTTCAAGCATTATTAGCAATAAGCATTTTATGTGGGCCCCCAAAATGTCCATATTTGCATAATGTTGTTCTTTTTCAGAAATATAAAATGAAGGCCTTGGTGGGTTCTCAGGATTGTTGTTAGGAAGTAAAATTGGGATAATATTTTACCTAGATGGTCCCAGCATAGCTCACTACTCATTCTTCTTCCAGAGAGGAGTAGGATCACTGCTGGTCTCCCTGAGCTTGCCTTTACTCTTCTCAACCTAATCAACTGGAACTAGTGGGATGAAACTAGCTGGTCTTCTCCTTCCTTTCTTTTTTCATGCTAAATCATTCTCAGTAGAGATCATCTGAGGTGGCGGTAGTTACCGGATCACTTCTCTACAAGCTAATTACAATCTAGGTATTTATTTCTGATCAGGACAACTTTTCAAGATGCCCGCCACCAGTAAGTGTACCTGGCTTTGGTTTTGAATTCCTCCACCCTATGCTCACCAAATCCTTACAAAAAACTGAGAGAAACAGTAAGGTGTAGAAAACAAGCTCTCCTTAATCTATGTTAAGAAGAATAATTGGTGGGTGTTTTCCCATTGCCTGGTGACTTTCGATAGACAAGCATGGCAACAAAGAATTCAGCATGCTCTGCTTATAAAATGCCCCATGGTCCGTAAATAAGGATAGTACCATTTCTCAGTATTATGTCCATGGCCAGAGGGAATTCCTCACGGAAAAATAAATATTACATCAGAATAATTTTCTTCTGGCTCAAGGAGAGATGGAGCACAATTTAACTATATATCCTGTACCGTTCATTCTCATATCTCAATAATCCTCTAAATCTTTGTATATGTGCTTGTGTTAATAAAGATATAGGATAGGATAATGTTTTTCTAGCAAGAATATATTATGGTGGATGTGTTTTAAAAATACAAAGCCTAAACACAGTTTTAATAATCTTGTGTATTAACATAGTAACTGAGTAATAAATGTACTGTGTTTGGAAATCTATCTCAATTTGAATACACTGAATACATTTCTTAAATGCTGAGAACATGCATGTGGCTAAAGTATTAAGGATATTCTTAGCTTCATTTGTGTGTATACACACTCAGTCCTACACTCAGAGTTCTGTCAAAGTAATGAATTTGACTAAACAGCCACTATTATAAACACAGCATTTGGGGGAAAATACCATGTTTCTACTATCACCTCATTTAGATGCCACATAGCATATTTTTTGGGTTGTAAATTGTCAACATTTCAAGTATCTTCCTTTCCAGATGATTAATCCAAGGTTTTTCAGCAGGCTTATTTAGCACATAATTTCATTGACATCAACGCAGCATCTAATTTTTTTGAGTGAAGTCATACACCAGCATTTCGACAAATAATATGATGACAGAATCAATGATCGATAATAAAATCCATCTTTAAAAATGAAAATGCAAGAAGGAAGGGTTCTTTAGTATTGTTGCCATAAGGAAAGGAAGTATTGAGGAAAATGTTTTAATTGAACGTTAAAGCCTTTTAAATTATTGCTGTATCTTTATTTTTTTGTGTCCATCTTTTTTTCCCCCTTACCACTTCCATCTTTATCACATTGTTGCTCACTGAAATTATTCTTTTAAAATTAAGTTCTATTCCTCACATTTAATTAGATTTAAAGGTTTTTCAGTTGTATTCTGAGCTTCAATATTTCCCTGGTCTTTTTATTTAGTTTCAGAGAAATCCAAAATTAAATCTAAAATGAAACAAAAGAGTAAATTAGTAAGCAAATAACACAGCTCGGGCAACACTTTCACACGTGCAAACTTTGTGAACTTGAAACCAATCATCCAAATTATTAAGATGTCTACAAACAATTCATTTTGGAATATTATTTAAAAAATTGGCTTCCACAGGTTAGGATCCTACAATATGTTAGGATAAGTCCTAATGCTCCAGGCAACATGTCCAATACAATTCCAAACACACAGTCATAGTGATTGTTATCTCCTCCCTTCACTAATATTTAAATAAGCATCTGATGGAGGATTTACAAAACAAAAGGTAGGGGAAGAAAAGAATTGATTTTCTATTTTCTGTTGCTCTTAGAAACACACAAAGATGATGGATACCCAGTGAAGGATACCCAATTTCTTATGTCCTCAGTAGTATGAAGAATTTTTTCCATGCAATATTTGAATAAGTAATGTATTGCCAGGAATCTTTACAAAGATTATTTAAAAAATAGTCTATATGGTTCAACTTCTATTTACCTTTTCCATTTTTAAGTGAGGTAAATTGGATTAAATGGAAACAAATTAATTCTTCAACATATGGACATGTATATGAAAATGATGGAATAACTATGAGATTAATACTTGTGTAGTTACTTGTTTTTTGTGCATTATTTCTGTTATTTAAGTGTGTGACAGTTGATGTGTGTCAGCCAAAATGTGGGTTAGAATTTAAAGAAGATTTCATTCATTTATTTGTTCATGTGCTCAAGTCCTCGGAGGTGGCTATTACAAGGGACAGTAAATGAAATGTCAGACAGGAGCATTCCACATTGTCTTTCTTCTTTTATTTAAAAGACACACATAGATGCCAATATTAAGAACTACGAAACGATACAAACATCAAAAACCAAACCAAACAAAACTACACCAGAGAACCGCCCCTTCCCCCTCCAAAACCCTCCCTGTACTCCATGGCAATAGGTTTACACATCAGCATCTGGCCTTGCTAGTCTGCTAGTCTACAAGAAGGGACATTTTAATCATGCTTGATGGACATGTAAAAAAGCTAGAAAATGTTGGGTCCAAATTTATACAGTTATTTAGAGGGCATGAAAGATAAATATACAATTGAGGATCAGTGACTTTTCTTTTGGGACTGATGAACAAAACTTAACATAAAGGTAACAGAATTTTATTTTTATTTTTTATATCATAACTGCAGTAAGATTATTGTATGCTTAAAGATAAAAAGATTCAGCAATAACTACAATGGAGGAATGATTGGTAAAAATGCTGCAACTTGCTGAGATGACTAAATAACCAAATTGATTTTGATTAGAGAAAAGACAATATCTTGTTGATGACTGAAAAACCCTTTTTGCATGACTTTTTGCATAAAACAGAAAAAAATGAATGCATATTTAAGATTTTGATGATTAGACAGGATAGATTTTTTTTTTAAAAGGTGACAGGTTGTAACTTTAGAGAAAGAGTAAATATAAATGTACTTATAAGTTGTGTAAAGAAGATTGGAAGCCACTTCTTTGAATCTTTTTTCTTTCTTTTCTGTTTTTCTTTTTCTCCCTTCTTGCACTTTAAGCCTTCTCTTTGATTTCTTTTTCTTTTTTCTCTATTTTTTTCCTTTATATTAGTTTTATTTCTTTTTAAAAATTGTTCCTATTTTCAAAGGGGCTTAATATGGCATGTGTAGATTTTTACCCAATTCCAGTACCAGCGCCACTCAAATAGTGCCAAGTTACATTGCTAAAAATCTTGATTAAAAGCACCTGAAGAATTCTTCAGTGCCTAATGAAACTATATGTTCTGTTTCCTTCTGCAGGAATAATGCTAAAAGAATGGGATGAATAGAAATAATCCTCCGCAGTACTTGTAATTTTCATATAGGTATACCCTGGGGTCTGGGGATTATGTGGCTTGGCCAAAATTATCAGATCACCAAAGACAAAAGATCCACTAGACCAGGGGTCCCCAACCTCTGGGTCCCCACAAACTGGTACTGATCTACAGCCTGCTAAGAACTGGTTTGCACAAATGGTGGGTAAGCAAATGAAATTTCATCTACACATATGTAGGATCTAGATCGTGCACGAAACCACCACTCCGGTCTGTGGAAAAATTGTCTTCCGCAAAAACCAGTCACTGGTACCACAAAGGTGGGAACCACTACATTAGATAATTTAGGTTTTAAGTTCATGCATCACAGAGAATAGAATCTGAAAGTCAAAATCATAGGGTGGAGATGAGAGTCAAAGGGTGATTGTGAATAATCCCCTTGAGGGCAATGTAAGCCTAGTAAAACATGGCTGTTAGCACAAATGAGTTTATGTCCAATTGTGTAGTAATTTCAGGTGTGAAATTCAGCCGGATCGCACCACATCACCCAAACTGGTAGTGGCAATTTGAAATTGGCCCCTGCCATTCTATTTTCTTATATGAGCTTAATTTTTGTTTTTTGTTTCTTACTTTAATCAGCTGTTTGGCACCTCTACAGAGCCTTCCTGATGACCCCGGTTGCCTTTAAATGAAGTTTTAAAAACCGTGCTGCAGTGCATTTGGCGGGCATGTGAACGCGCCAAACCGGTAGCAAAACCAGTAGGATTTCACCCCTGAGTAATCTCCATTTTTATTGTTACTGGTCTAATTGGTAAATTAAAAAATTAAGTGTGAAGATTCAGTCCAGGGGTGAACAATTACTTTCAGCATGGGACACCATATGTGTTAAATAATCAGTCAGAGGTCACAAATTGTTGGAGATAGGAGCAGAGTGAAAAAGAATGCATAATGGAAGATAAAAATATTTTGTCTAGTTAAACTTCAAAAGCAGCAACTATTTCCTTCCATTTCTTCTCAAGCCACATTTTTAATAAATTAAAAAACAGACAAACAAAACCTAGAATCCTTCCCTCTTTTTTTCCTCTACAAATGTCTTTTTTTTACTCTGTTTCTTTCTTAAGTGACACCACATTTCAGTTTTTTCTTTCCAAACTCTGCCTGTTAGTTCCTCCTGTCTAGTGATTAGCAACAATAGCAGAAAGATTACCCCTTAGAGTTCTCTGAACCAGGAGTGGAATCTAACCGGTTTTGCTACCAGTTCGGTGCTCATGCATGCACGCCAAATGTAGTGCAGCATGGCTCTTTAAAGTGCTTTTAGAGGCTCCAGAGGCAGCGGGGATCATCGGGAAGGCTCTGTAGATGCTCCAAACAGCTGATTCAGGTAAGTAAGAAAAAAAAAGGACGCTCGTATAAGGAAGGATAAGGGCAGGGGCATGTGGGTGGAGCCAATTTCAAATCTCTACTACCGGTTCGGGCGATGTGGTGTGATCCGGCTGAATTTCACCACTGCTCTGAACATAGTTTAACTAAAAACATTGCTGGAAACCTGGCATTCACACATTCATATATGTTTGCACACATGTTTGCATAGGGACATGCATATAATTTGCCCCCCCTCCAATGCAAACATTGGAGAGGGGCAAATTATATCTTTCCTGGAGCAGTTTTAATTAAGCTCTTCATGTCTGCAGTGCTAATAAGCAGCTAATAGCAGCTTATTTCTTCCTACCCAACTTGATGCATTGGGCAGTATAACACCTAAATTCCAGTTTAAAACAATATCTGAAACTGCCTTCTAAGAGACATAGCCAATTCCAGTTAGCTGCAGTACTATAAAAATTACTACAATAAAAAGTATGTGGGTGTTGTGTGTATATGGAAAAGTCAAGAGTCAACCAAGTACTTAAGTGTGTTTGTGTTTATGAATGATAAGCCCTGAGGAGCAGACACTTAATTTTCTGAGGAAAGATGTCTTATATTTTTGGGTCTTGATATTTCTTGTATATATTGAGATTAGCCAGGTTTTTGCAAGCTCTATCAAGTATAATGTAGCTCAGTTAAGCCATTGTAGATCTCACAAAAATGGTAGCACCTTTTCAGGCTAATCAATTTGATTAAACAGCTTTTGGCTTTTTAATAAAATTGTTTAATCAATTTGATTAAACAGCTTTTGGCTTTTTAATAAAATCCATTGTTTTGAAAAGGTGCTGCTCTTCTGGTTTTGGACTACTACAGACTAACTCTCCTCCTACACTGATTTCAAGGCTAAAGTGGTTGCACATGTACTCTAAATAAATCAGTGGGAGGTAATGGGTTTTGCTTGTGCTTCTTAATGCTGGTATTTTTTATGGGTAGCTGGAGCTCCATCTGGTGGCTAGTAGCTTATTTTAATGAACATTGTCCTGTCTTAAGGAATTGTGAAGTACCAGTTCACATACTAGAATACTAACATACTAGAATCTTCACTGTTTATGAACCCACATTGGCACTAAATTGCAAGCAACTTTACAATACAGAAATGAGAACGGAGAATTTAAAACAATGTGTTTAGACAAAAGGATTTGCAAGAGGAGCAGAATAACCGTTTTCAAACATCAGAACTGATACATAGACCCAATTTTGCAAAAAGGGGTTGTGGTATGGAGTGAGTGGGAAGTGGGGAGAGTAAGCAAGGTTGGGGCTGATTAGCATTTGGAAAATAAGTCTTCAAGGAACTGTAGAGTTTTAGGCTAGACTGAAAGTCATTCTGGAAGAAGGCAGTGACAAACAACTTCCATATTGCTCCCAAGGGATCTGTGTGGATATACTATATGCATAAAAGCCTGAAGAGGCAAGTTTATCGTGAAAACTTTTTTTTTAAAAAACTGATTCATAGGAAATTCACTGTGGCCCACAACTAGTGATGGATAGAACCAGAATGAGTGAATCTTCCTTTTTCCCCCATTCTGATGTAAGACATCTCCCTGTCTTATGAGCACCATTTGTGACCTGCACAGTCAATGGGGAAGCCAGCAGGAAGTTGCAAGGTACAGTCACTTGACATGACCATGGATGATTTGTTTCATGACTGCAGTCAGATGTGATGTTGTAAGTGGTGCAGTCATATGACCTCATGCTTAATTACTCTGCCCCTTAACAACAGACAACAGTGGTGCCCACTGTGGTTGGGAAGTGATAACTACATAAACTGTCTTAAAACAAGCTATGTTTTATATTCTGGCTCTGTTCACACGTCAGACTAGGTGCTGCAACAAACAATCAAATAATATTGGAGTGTAATGGATCCATCCAAACAATATGTCTGACTGTATCCTGTATCACCATAATTTGTTACATTTTGCATAAAACAAAACAATGGATTTGAGCACAGCATTAAAGCAATTATAATGTGCACAAATTTGCTGAGAAGTAAAGCTCTCCAAAATTATTCTGGCATAGAAACAAGTTTTAAATTGCAATTTTATTCCTTGAATGGCCCCACATTTATTTTCACGTACTTTATCTATGAAATGATTGTTTGCCAATATGTGACTTTTCCAACATGTTGCCAAGTTTGCAACAGAAAACTAAGAATTTTAAATTTGATTATATCCAAAGGATACCTTCTTTTGTAAAAGTTGTACTATTTAGTGCTAAATACTGATAAATATTAATTACTTAGTACTGGTTTAGTATTGTTTCTAAAGACTTGATTATTTTAAAAGTAATGCTTTTAAAAGTAATAAAATAAATATAATAAATACACTATTAAAAACACATTATTAAGTGAGACATTAATTGCCAGGCACACATTTCAAAAAGATTGCTTGAAAGTGACTATCCTGCATTGATTACATGACATTAATTATAGCAGTTTAAAAAAAATACCATATATAATATATAATATGTATATGTATAGTTTAAAGCATGGACTTTGTCCTTGACTTACAACATTCATTTAGTGACAGCTCAAAGTTGCAAAGCCACTGAAAAAAGTGACCATTTTCATACTTACGACCTGTAAGCACCCCCAGGATCATGATCAAAATTCAGATTCTTGGCAACTGATTCACGCTTATGACCGTTGCTGTGTCCCAAGGTCATGTGATCACCTTTTGCAACCTTTTGATAAGCAAAATCAGTGGGGAAGCCAGATTCACTTCACAACAGTGTTACTAATTTAGGAACTGCAGTGATTCACTTAACAATTATGGCATAAAAGGTCATAAAACGAGGCAAAATTCACTTAACAAATGTCTCACTTAACAACAGATTTGGGGCTTAGTTCTGGTTGTAGTTTGAGGACTCCTGTACTATTGAAGTACTTTGCTTGCTGGTGCAAGTGAAATCTGGAATGTCAGACAAGAGATATTGAAATGTATGGAAGATGCTAAATAGATTTCTGATTGATTGGTTGTTTGATTGATTGATTGGTTGAGTTTCCACATTTTTATCCCAACCTTAAGACTCTCAGCAGAAATTGTGAAGAAAACGATTTCTAAAGTTTTAAAGATGGCTGGCAAGATGTACTGTAAAATATAGTTTGGGCTGAATGTAGTTTGAGATATCTGGAACATGTATGTGTAACACCGAAAATTCACACCACTTACCTATGGTCTCTTTATCTCACTATCTAATTTTCAGG
>JANHFJ010002775.1:114589-125526 GCA_032468195.1 Cerberus rynchops
TCCTTCTGAATTCTCTGCATGAGTTGGCAATCAAAGGCTAATTGCTGGCAACGGAGTACTTAACAGCTCTTTTTCCTTTATTTCCTTAAAATAACTGATTTTTTTCAATGTTTGGAAAGCAAATAATTAGATATGCCAGATATAAGTTTAAGTGATAGAAACTATAATTTCTATCACTTAGTTTTTATTATTTAGGTTTTTCACTATTCATATTAGTACCTGAGTCTTTCAGGAGAAGCTGATAGAATCTAAGAAATGAAAAGCAGAGCAGAGGAAATTGTTGATATAAATTGACCATAGAAGACAGTATCAGTAAGTAAATGGAGTTAAGGCAGGTAAAGTCAACGCAGAAGTCTTAAGCAGATTTTTCAATGAGTGATGATAGTTCCAAATGAGCTTTCTCTGGCTATGACAACTGTAGACTCAGCAAGCCAAATGAAATCACATATAAATTAACCAAATCAGTGATGTGGTCAGTGCTACCCCCTAAACTAGTTCATAGATTTTGTATCATTAAGATCAATAATCAGGTCCATGATTATATCTTCCTTGAAACAATTATTTGAGACTTGCTATTGTCTTTCACTACACACCAAATGATATGAAAACCAGGCATGATGATTACAAGAAGCCTGATGAAAGAATTATGCCACATAGTACTCTTCAAATTTCCTAAGAAACATATACTTTCAGACAATGTTTTATATGAACCAGAATATTTTCAGTTCAAGTAATTAAGGAGTTGCCTCTGCCCTTGAGAAGAAACAGCTGTATTCCTTGAAAACTCAGTTCATATGACTCTTTCTTCACATGAATACACCCTGGTGAAACATTGTAGAGAGATTCAATTATAAATCAAAGTAGAAAGAACTGAAATGCATAAACATAACTTCAAAATCACACAGTAATTACAAATTCCTGTATGTGAAAGAATAAGTAAGGTGATGAGTGAGATACAGCTAGTTATATGAAACACAAAGTTTATCTGTGTTCAGATCCTATAGTATAAGTTAGATATAATGTCTGTTTATACAGCTAAAAATCTCATTATGGTACACAAACACAAAAACAGGCATGCATTTTATTTTACTGTGAACTGTGTGTAATTACTTATTTATCGCTCTATATCTCTTGCATAGAGCAAAGTATTGTAAAGCCTGGATTCAGTTTGTGACATACTGAGGCAAACTCTATGTTCATGCTCAGGAAGGGACAGCGAACTATGATCCTTCAGCTCTTCTACACAGAGAAAAGTACAAGTACACCCCAATTAATATAAGGGACAATAATTCTTTCCAGCACTTCTACATTAATGATGTGTCTCTGTCAGAAATGGTTGTTTAAAGAATCCACTTCCATTCCCCTTCATTCTGTAATTCCAGCATTGGCATGTCACGCACTGAGGCAGAGGTCTTCAGTGATTAATAGCTGTAATGTGTGGGAGGAATGATTTTGCTACTGAACTGGTCAACCAGTATTCTAGGCTTCCTGGAATTAGACTGGTGGGTGTGTTGTTCTATTCTCTTTTCTATGGAAGTCTAAATGAAACATTTTAAAAACATGTTTTAAGGATTATAGGACTGAAAATTAAAATTACCACCTTAAATCATTGGACTAATGTCTCTTTCTAAGACCCAGGGCTTCTAACTATTAGCATTGTTGTTAATTATAAAGCACAATCTTCCTAAATTGGGCTCTCTAGATAGGTTGAAGTATTTTTTTCCCCACAGAGGATTCTGTGATTAGTGATCATACACATTGTGTGCTGAACCCGGTTGGAGAAGCTACTGTAGCATAGGAAGTTTCCAAGGAGACAAGCCCTTGGACAAGACCTTCTCTTGAAAACCCTCGAATATTTGTAGGGATCTTAACAACAGCCCAGAATTTTAAAAAGCCCAAAGTTCTTCAAGAAGTGGATGTTCTTCAGAAAGTACAGCCATTAGTTAAACTTCTTACCTAAATTAGGATTATATGAAGGAGGATTGATGAAACAAGGCAAATGGGATCCAACTTTGCTTTCAGCTGCCAAACTGCACCTAGCCCTACATAATTTATTATATCGTTCCTAAGACCCTGCTATGAATCAAGCTGGCATACCTCCTACCTGTCTTCAAAACAGGACCCACTGTTTGGCATACTGATGTGGGCAAAACAATGCCCAACCTGCCCGTGACGTGTTTGCCTTTGTCTCTATAGTGTTTAGCGGCTGCAGTCAGCGCCCAGCTTTCTCAAGATCAAAGGGAGCAAGAATAAACATCTCCATCTTCCTCTCCACCCCCACTGTATCCCATCTAATACAACTGGTATTTTTATTGTGGAAAGCAGCAATTTGTAAGAAGAAATGAAAATCTACGACATGTCAGTTCATACAGGCTAATGATGTTTATACAGACATACCACACTGATGGAATAGACCCAACATTCCCTTCCCTGTGCAAAGACGGGAAGGGGGAAAAAAATGAAAGGCAGAAAGGAGTGACCCAAGCCCCCCCTTCCCCTGCCTTTTTCCTGCTCAGCAACCTGTACTTGACCCTCCCGAGCCTGGCTCTGCTCAGACTCCATCCCGCCCAGCCGGAGCCAGAGCACTGATACCAGGCAGCTGATGTTCTCCCTCATCCAAAACACACACACTCCTTGAAAATACACACCCACTGCATACTTGGAGGAAGGGGCAGGGGGAGGAGGGAGGTGGAAGAGATTGGCCCATCTTTTGGCTTGCAACTTCAGGGCATTCTCACTTGCTTTTTGGAACCGAGTGCAGAAGATGTATTCTAGTGCCACTGGTGCTTGGTGCCAAATGATACAAGTGTCAAGAGAAAGTGGTCCACTTGAAAGTGGAAATAGTTCAGATGCCTGGGAATGGGGGAAGTGTTTAGCTAAAAGGTCCAAGCTGGCTCCTTTCAGTCAAGCACCCAGCCCGGTATTTAAGTATCTAGTACATAAATATGGTCTGATTCTCTGAGAATGCTTTGCTTCTCCTGTACACAGGAGTGGGTACACAGCATCACTGGAAGTCCTAGCGCTTATGTCACCATAGTCATAAGAATAATAAAAACATTCCACTTTGGAGTGTGACAGAGGAACTGAAAGGGTGTTGAGCAGTTAGCAATCCACATTTGGTGATCTTGCATGTGTATGGTGAGATAAGCAGGCAAGTCTTTGTCAGGCTACACAGTTAGAGGAACAGATAGGGATTTTTGTCACAGTCACACAATCCTATCTTAAGACTCAGAGATAGAAATACTCAACTAGGAGTCACATGAATTATACAAACTGCAGACCAATTCATATGTACTTCATATGAATCTTTAGAAAGTTAAATCCCAAATTCCATAATGTGATTGAATATGTATCATCGAGTTGTTTATGGCTCCTAGTATCTAATAAATAGATGTCCCTCCCCCCCTCACCCATGAACCTCTTCTTTCAGGTCTCTCAAAGGTAAAATAATCAGAGATGTAACTAAGACCATCCACCTTGCAACTGGTCATTCTTTTCTTTCTTTCCACTTTTCCCAGCATTAGAGACTTTTCCAGACAGTCGACTCTTCACACAATGTGTCTGAATTAGGACAACTTGAGCCTGTTCACTTGTGTCTCTGGGTTGATTTGTTCGATGATCCACTGGTATCCACATTTTTCCAACCCAAAACCTCAAAAGTGTCTTTACTCTTCTTATCCTGTTTTTTCAAAGTCCATCCATAACGTGGGACCACTGTACTGTTTTTAGGGAAATCCAAAGGCTACTATACAGCACAGAATGAGGATCAGCAAGTGTCCTCAGGATATTATAAAAGTCAAAGTGGCAGTTGTCATTGTGCAATCAAAATTCTACCTTTTTTTTTTTTTTAAATGTGTATCATATGGATCTGGATGTCATCCTGATGTTTTTGACATACCTGGCAGACACCTCTGGTGAGAGTGTTTTCTTCTACATTTTTGATCACACAGGAAGGCAGATTTGTGTTCATGTTGGGGAGGTTGAAGATACTGAGTCTTGGCATGTGAAAAAAAGAAGAGAGAATAAAAAATTCTGAATCTTTTCGCTATAAACAACCAAACTATTCAGGAAATACTTTTGTAGTTAAAGTGCTCTGATTAAAAGCCCAGCTTTGAGTGATATAAAATCTCACTTCCCTTTCCCTTTGTTGAATACATTTAAATCCCACTTTTAACTATATTTGGTATTCTTCAAGTCATATAGCTAACAGTAGTCATGTTGGCCATTTAGCAAATAACTACACACTCCTTTTTATTGCAAATCAAAGAACACTATGTTTGCACATTTATTATGTATGGGTAATTTATAATTAGATTCATAATTTTAGAATGGTGGAAACTTAATGATTCAAGTTCTAACCAGGGACCAAAGAATTATTAAGGAGAGTCAAAGAATATAGGCAATTCCTAGCAGGGTTGTTGTTCTGTAAAATCAGGGTATTTAGGTCTGAAAAAATTCAGTATTTCCAGATATTGAGTAAGTGTTTTAGGTATTGCACTGGAGGCTCCAATCGCAAGTCCAAAATTTTGTGATTTTTTTCCAGTTATTTTTACTCAACCTTAGCCTCAGCCAGTATAGCAAAATCAATGAGTCAAACTTTCTTCTTTTCAATAATTATATCAGGCATGTTATGAACAAGATGCTTGTCTGTTGGATTTTAAAGTCCACTTTTCCAAAAACTTCTCAAGTTGATGGTCTCAGCAGTCTACTGCATTCAAATCCAAAGTTTACAATTTATTGTCGACATGTTTTTGACATTTGCAAAACTGGCTTCTACCATTGACAAAGTTGACCTTGAATTTTTGTATTCATCTCATGAAATTAGTTGGCACACTTGTTTTTGAACTGTTAAAATACAGTGATACCTTAGTAGTCAATTGCTTTGAAACTCATCAAATTTGCTACTTAACACATTTTGATATAAAAATTTTGTTCCAATCATTTGTTTGGTACTCAACGCACAAGTTAGAGCTTGTCGGTATGGCTGCCTTGCAACTCACTACGTTATTCCTTATGGGAAAATGTGTTTGACACTCATTTTTAATACCTCCCTGAACCAATTAACAATGAGTATTGAGGTACCACTGTCAAGCCTTCAGTTTTTTTTCTTTAATAATCCTACATAGCTTTTTTCCCCCAGGTTTTCCATCTGCAAGTAATGACTATGCACTGGCTTGTTCTTCTAATTAACAAACTGGTTTCCAATTGTTCCCTTCTATATTCAGCCTTCACCTTTGTTGTTTTCAAGAGCTTTCTTTGATTGACTTCCTTTAGAAATGGTTCTTGGCATTTCTTAAGGCAGTCATTCAGCCTATGTTGTTCTTCCTCCAAAGTTCATACTCTATTATTATTACTATTATTTTTATTGTTAGTCTTTTGAAGCTGTATAATTTTATGTCAGTTCATGTATAGGAGGAGGACTGGCAGACCTAGGAGAAGGGATGAAAAGAGGGATAAGGCTAGAATCACTATGTAGTCACAAATGGATTAAGTCCAATCCTCTTTGACTGCTATTGAACCTTATTTAATTCTAAACAAATGTGGACCATTAGTTGAGAAGATTTAATGCTTTTAGCATTAAATCAGTTAAATTGAATCATCAGGTGTGAGTTTTGTCTTTTGAGCCTGATGCATGTACAATTGATGGTTAAATAACTTTTCACAAACGTATTTTCTCTAAAAGCAAATGTGCTAGTAAAATTAATGCTTTTTTAATGTTGATTTTTAAAATTTGTTTTATTTTGTTATCTTTAAGGCCAGCAGAGGGAGCACAGATTATCTTTAAACATATGTAACTGGAATTTCCAGTTGATATGATGACACAGTATGACAGATGGAGCAATATGGTAATAAAAGTAACAACTGAGCTTGATAACAAAATATGAAAGAAGATTCATATTAAGCTTAATTCAATACTTCTTACTCCAATATGGCTAGACAAAAATGTGAAAGTTTGAGTCCTTCCAATCAAGCTTACACTTAGTGACAGTATCATTGCTGTTTTTCTTGGCAATATTACACAAATGTCTGTTTAATACAGGGGTGTCAAATTTGATTTCATTGAGGCCTGCATCAAGGTCATGTTTGACCTCCGGGTGTCAGGTGGGTGTGGCCAGAGTGGACATAGCCAACTCGATGTCACTCATGTCAGGGGCGCCTGTGGTGGCCCGAGCACTCTGCCAGTGAAAACAGGCTCCTAAGCTCCATTTGCAGCTATACCCTCCTGTCCTCCATTTTCTCTGGCAGAGGATTGCAAGAAGCTATCCCAGCTGAAAACAGAGCTCAAGAGCTCATTTTCACTGGCAGAAACATCGTGGGCCAGTCCTTTGCTGTTTCCAGAGCAGCCCCATGGGCCAGTACCTGGCAGGCCAGATCCAGCCGCCAGACCTTGAGTTTGATACCCTGATTTAATATACTGTTTCCCAAATCTGGGTTAATTACCCCAAATTGGCTAGAAGTGTTTTTTCTTTGGGTAACTCATTATCCAATCATAACAGGGGCATTTAAATTGTAACATTTTAACCTAAAAAAGGACTTTCTGATAAGCAATTTTGGGTAATGAAGGAACAAGTTTGGAAGCATAATTTGACAGGATGAAAATTCTCAAGCAGTCTACTGTCCTTCTTCTATTAACCAGGGCCAACCTTTCTTAGTATCTGAACTCCAAGTCAGGCCTGCTGAGACATAGCGTTGCTAGGAATATAAAACTCCACTATTGTTCTTAGAACAATGATACAATCAAGAATCCATATCATTTTCAAAATAACAAGGCTTGTTTACTCAGAATATATTTTAGCTTAAGTCTTAATGTCTCAGTAATGAGGTCATGAGTTATTTGAAGTAGAAGATACACTTAGGACCAATTTGAACTCTGCAAAACTTGCTTATTTCCACATTAAGCAACAGACATGGATAGCCTTTCCTTATCAACAATCTAATATGGAAAGGAGAAAAAAAAACCCCACACAATGCCATATGATCTCTTGAAGGAAGTTATTGTGTACATAACTTGGATATCTGGTGCAACAGGCCAGGCAGAATATAGAGGGTGAGGTAGTTCATTAGTGATTACACACTTGGTCTTTTCTTCCCCCAACCAGAAAGAAACCCATGTCATCCACTCTACATCATCTACATTAAGCTGAAAGAGAGAAAGAGATAGTCTGCCTGCCTAATTTTGTTTTTTGTTTTGTAAACAAACACCTGTGAGATTTCTTATTAAAACAAAGCAACTACATAATACACACACATAGATTTCTAGCTTTGGGAGATATTGTTCTTTCCTTATATTGTAAACATTACATTGCTTTATGCTTTATTTTCCTTACTTGCTTCTTCCTGTCCTTCCCTACATCAGCCTTACTATTTTTCCATATTTCTTTCTTAGGCATGTATTTTAAACAAGAAAGCAAAGCTGTTGTTATTGTTATTGCTGTTGCTTTTATAGAAGATCTGATTTGAAAAATCAAAAACAGACTAGACAGCCATTTGTCTGGGATGGTCTGAGGACTCTTGCACTGGTCAGACTGGAAGACTTCTCATATCCTTCCAACTTCATGATTCTATTATTCTCAATTTTTTTCTCTCTGATGGAGACATACACTGTTCAGAATAAAATTGTCTCCTGGTTCAAGCAACTAGATCCCAGTGCTGAATGCCTTCTGAGATTGTACTTCTTCTGCCAACCTTCCATAAAGGCAGCTCTTAAGGGAAAAGAAAATAATGTTTTGTTTTGATTACTTTGGGATTTATCATATAGCTATGCATGGCAATTAAACAAAAAGCATCAATTTCTTCTATTGAAGCTAGACATTTTCCCACAAGTCATAATTATAGCAAGGCACATAAGTGGTAGCCAATGGAATTTAAAGATATTTATCAGGGCTGACAAGCCCATGTGCCATGGCATTAATCAATTCATACACTAAGACCCTGAGGTGTTTTATTTATTTATTTAAGACATTAAGAATCCATCTATCCATCATCAAGTATGAGCCCTGGAGATGGCAGGTAACTGTGACAAATATCTATATATCTATACATATACTTATATCTTTTGATAGCTGCTAGCCATTACTAAGGCGCACACATATATTTGAGACCCGACAACCATCAAAAGGACAATTAAAAATAGTAAAATGGTAGTCTGATGAAAATATGATTAAAAAAAGGTTTGAAACAGTTATCAATCTGATACAAAATGAAGTATAGTATATTTACTTGATTCATAGATGTAGAGAATGTAAAAATCACTTTGAATCCTTTTGGCATCCAATCATATTTTGATAATGGAATTGTTGAAAAACAATAGCTTATTTTTCCATCATGTGAGGTAAGAGACTTCAAAAAGAGAAAAGAA
This sequence comes from Cerberus rynchops, assembly GCA_032468195.1. Classification (NCBI taxonomy): domain Eukaryota; kingdom Metazoa; phylum Chordata; class Lepidosauria; order Squamata; family Homalopsidae; genus Cerberus; species Cerberus rynchops. The sequence goes on from JANHFJ010002775.1 coordinate 122,949, forward strand.
GAAGAAAGATAGAAAGAAAGACTGTTTTGCATCTTTGCTCCGACTGCTGTAATTTGTGATTTTCCAACTGAACAAACAGTGTTTTCCCTTGATCTAAGTTCTTGAGCAGATTCATACAGAAGGAAGCAATTCTTGAAATATTTATTCCTACCCTATTTAGGAATTCAAAACTCAATGTTAGAAACAAACTAAAAACCTGCTAGAAAGAATAATAGATATCTTGTACAATGTACTTTCTCATTTTTTTCTCTTCAGTATACAAATTCTATTTGAAAACATTCCCTTTTGCAATATTTTATTTATTTATTTATTAGAATTTGTCAAACAAAAACAAGAACAAAAGAATAAAAATACAATGACAGGAAGGATAGGTGCTTATGCACGCCCCCTCTATCGACCACTTATGATGTAAAGTCATTGATGAATTATGCTCCGCATACCCTATTAGTTTCTGTTTCTATATTTTTGCATTTGTTTTTAGATATGTACCAAAGATAACCATGCATATGTTGCAATAATTATAGTCTAATCACTCAGATCTACATAAGCCATGTGTCTGCAAGGTTCAGGGAGCTTATGTTTAACAGGATTATGCTTGGGGGGATGTATTAAAATAAATGCTAAAATGCCTATCAGAGTTAATCTTGTTAAAGTTAATGTCAAGTCAATAAACTTCTATACCTGCTCAGTTAAAAGATACAATAGAAATTCTGAGTGATCAAGCAGATGGGATTGGGATATAGGGCATGGGCATGTCCTTCCCCCCCTTTGAAATGGCTGTGTGTGATGTCTGCTTTGTGCTTGGCTGAGGGAGAGGTGGACTTCTTCCCTACATGGTAAAATTATTTTATAACAGTTGTTGTTTAGATTGGGTCCAGAGTATTGCCATGTTGGGTTTACTCAAACAACATTAAGGAGAACTTCATGGGGTTGTGAATGGGGATCCTTCCAGACTCAGTCAGTTCTGTGTACATAATAAATAATGAGTTTTCTTTCTAGTAAAGTTAATCAAAATGCTCTCAGGAATGAATTACCCATCTATAACCATAAGGAGGAAAACACATCTTGTATATCTCCCAAAGAGATCCAAAGAGATGATCCAAAGAGACACAAGTGATACAGCATGTATCTGAAGTTGTAGGATGCTTACCTTACAAAATTTCAATTTGCTTTGTTTTGTCCCAAGGTAATGAAAGCTGCAAAGAGTAGGGAGGATGCTAATTGAGCCAATTAACATGTTGTGATAAGAGCAAGCTACAGAGCAGTTTCATTGACTTTGCCATCAAGATTTAGTTGACTGGCTGTGCTATAAATACCTGCAACTGCCAGAAAACCCAACTTGGGACATGATGAAAGGCAGGCAGGAGTTTGTGTAGTAAGTCCTCTTCCCCTTAAGTTTCCATCCCATAATGTTTTTCAAAAAAAAAAAAAGCCAGAAGCAATTAGATGGCCAACTGAGTTTAGAGAGTGTAATTTGAACACCAGACAAGGGCATTTCTAGATAGTAAAGTGCAAAATCATGAGTGAAAGATGAATGATAAATAACAAAAAATAAAATAAAAAGAATATTCCACAGAAAGCAGGCAAATTGCATCAGGTTAAAATGGAAGAAAAGCAACTAAGCTCACCATTTCTAAATGCTGCTATAAAATATTTAGATAAGAAAAAACAATTGTGCTAATGCAATAGTGAGGGAGTGTGAGTGAATTTATGTGAGAGAAAGTGTGTTACAATTGCCCTGTAGAGCCCCACTTTTTTTTCTTTTTGTCTTGAAGAAACTTGGCTCCCTGTGAAAATATTCCCTAATGTTCATAGTTCCCAAGCCCGTTCACAGTACTTTTTAATAGTTCAGGAAAATAAAACGATTCCATCCTCCACAAGTGAGACTAAGTTGAGGCAGAGACAAAAAAGGCCATATTCTTTTAGGATGATTCATTGCAGTTTCACTTGGAATTAATTCAGGGTGGGGATGACTGGGAAAACTGCGTGGTTAAGCAGGCTGTGGCCTCATCAGAGATTATATTTTTGGTCACTTCTACCTCATTGTGGTGTGGGATGTTAGTGAATAAAATGTCCATAGTTGTCATTGTCAGGAAGGTATTTTGCTATAGATTCCCAATGGTTTTGATTTCCGTAAGGAAAAGTTCATGGTAGTCATAAGGAACCTGATTATGTGCTGATAATGCATAGCTAGAAAACTGAATCCAAACAATCAGCTATATGGAGGCTAATATGGTTTAATGAGCAGGAGAGTCCAATATTCAAGTCTACCTCAGCATGAATCTCACAAAAGACTTTGGGCCATATTTTAGTTCAATCAACCTCAGGGCTATTGCCATAGGGATAAAATAACAGGCTGGAAAACTATATACCCTGCCTTGAAGTCCAAAAATAGTGTTTCTTCAGTGTTAACCATGTCAACTTTAAGCTGCATGGAATTCAACACCCAGAATTCCCCAGCCAGCATGCTAACTAGGGAATTCTGGGAGTTGAGGTCCACACATCTTAAAGTTGCCCTAGAACAGGGGTGGGCAACCTTGGCTCTTTCATGACTCATGGACTTCAACTCCCAGAATTC
>JANHFJ010002776.1:72324-82725 GCA_032468195.1 Cerberus rynchops
AACTGTCAGAATTCCCCAGCCAGCCAGCCTGGCTGGCTGGGGAATTCTGACAGTTGGAAGTCCACAAATCTTAAAAGTTGCTGTGGTTGGACAGCCCTGCTATAGAGCATTCTAGTCCTTTATAGAAGGCATCGGGTTTCTCCAGGTATTTAAAGCATGTACTGTACCTGTAAGGTGCAAAATTCCCTGAGTCTCGAGTGATCCGAAATGATGAGCGGCCAGGTGGTTATAAAGCAAAATAATAAAAAAACACGGACAGACTACAAAGCATAAATTGTTCAACAAGTAGGCAGAATCAGAGTTCACTGTTAGCCAGTGCAAAACATCCTCTCTAAACAAATTCATTTTGTCTTCTGTGACATCAAACTTTGTTTTTGGTTTCCCGGCTTATTCTTTAAAAAACTAGTATTGGAGGCTTGGTGTATATTTTTGCCTTGTAACTTAAAACGGTTACGTTTCACTGGTGCCCTTAGCACTGAAAAACAGTAGAATTAAATGCTGATTGTGGTTATTAATAGCGTCTTGTGACCCCTATAATCTCTTCCTATCATACCTTGCATGTAGTAATATAGCAAGCTGAGTGTTTGTGCAACAGAGAACAAAACCTACAACTAATGCCAAGATGGAAATGAACCTCCTTAAAAATAAATTTGGCTATCCAGGCAGAGTGACTCTAGTGTATTTCACACCAGTTGCTTGATTTGTTCATGTAAGGGCATATTTTGTTACTATGTTTTGTACAATGTAGAGAAGCAAGTGGATCTGGTTTCTACATTTAAAAAAAAATAATGAAAACCCAAGTGGAGATTCTTATGCAGAAAAAGCAGATATTAAGAGAGAGTTAAAGGACTTTCCAGAACCTCCTTCAAGATGTACTTGCTACTAGTACCATAGACCGTTCTTCAAATAAATACCTCTCTTTCATATAAGAAGTAATTTAAGTTAAAGACTCCCCAGCGATTTTTTATTTGCTGAAAATTAAAAACGGAGACTATTACCACAGGGGCATTGATTGCTAGAAGCAAAGTTTCAAATTTGGAAAACTCACTGAAAGAATTTCTCCGTGTATGCTTCTTCTCCCTTGCTTCAGTTTTGATCATTTCAGTTGGGAAAAGAAATGGCAGATTTATTTTTTTTCTGCATAGATGGACTGAATTCCAGTGATAATTCTCTGTGTGTGTTGTTTTTATATTTTAAAGGTATTGCGCTGCTCTAATTAAGGCTAAGTGCAATGACCGGCGATACCAGATTTCCACCTCTGAAGACCATTAACTGCCCTCGGACTATCAGCAAAGTTGATACGTGCCAGGATCTGTCATAGGAACTGCAAGCATGGCTATAGAAGAATCACCAGACACCTTTGGAAGAGGTTTGATGGTTTACCGCGAATGCAACCAATTCTAACATATTCCTCTCCAGCATCTTTATCCATCTCCCATGCCTTCTATTCGTTTTCATGCTTTATTTTTGTTTTTCTGCCTGACACTACAATGAAAGCTACAGCTTTATTTCAGATTTATTCCTCCAGCCTGGGACAACCGTTTACAGAAAAATCTGTAGGAACCTTTTAACTGTACATTCACAGTTTCACTCCAGGTGACCTATGTTCAGGGGCATCACCACTTTTGTTCTGCTTCCTCGCCTTAGTTTTGTTTCTTTTTAACTGCCTAGAAATGTCATATTACAATTGTTTGCACTCCCATGTAAAAGCAATTTTATCAGGTTGCACTGTAGGTGTTGTGTAAATAGTACCTTCAATAAATGGTTTGCCAAAAACGTACGCTTTGGTGTGCTGCGTTGTAACAAATAATTCGAGAAGGATGCCAGCATGGGAAAAGGTAGGGCTGTAAAGCTTGAGATACCCAGTGTCCTGCCATTTACTTTGCATGCTCAAAAGCACATTTTTTTAAAAAAGCCTTAAGTATTCTTGTAAAGTACTAGCAAATCCCAAGAGGATAAGATGAGCAGCTTTACATTCCCTTTTATGCTTCTTTTTACGTAAGTTTTTAAGGCAAGCATTGCAGTGTGAGGCTTTCAGTAGGATCTAGATCAAAGTACTTTGAAACAACTAGCCATACAGTTGCACTGTTCTCAGAAAGTTCTGAATTTTTGTAAATTGTGGCTTTGCCTCCCATATCTTGTTAATCCACGAAAAGTTGAAGAGCAGCAGGCTTCACACAATTCCTTAAGCCCAAGCACACATGCCATTTTATAGCTTAACATGAGAATAATTAGTCTGTGGTGGGCTAATCTACACTGTAAAAGCTTAACATGAGAATAATTAGTCTGTGGTGGGCTAATCTAACTAAAAGTTTAACATGAGAATAATTTAGTCTGTGGTGGGTTAATCTACACTGTAAAAGCTTGGCAGAAACCAAGGACTGGCAGTGTTTCTTAGGATGCAGCTTAGTTTAACCAATTACCGAGAAACTACTCGCTTCTTTTGTAGAATATTGTTATATTGCCCCAGTCATAAGCCTGAAAATACAGAGGTCCAATTGCATAAAACTTTCAAGTATTACAAAACAATTACGAGTAGTATAACACTTACAGATGCAGAGACAAGTTGGCTTGAAATCAGAACTACCAAAATAATTACTGCTCTACAAAATGTAATGGGGTGGAAAATTCTTGGGGCATCAATGGATTCATAACTCTAATAAATTAGATTTGCTAGCAAAAATGTAAAAAAAAATTTTTTTCGTGATGTGATTTCACACAATTGTTCACATTTGGCCATAGCAAGGTAAGGGAAAGCTTTTGAGTATCTACCCCCAGACTCACAAAAGGGCAGGTTGAGTTATGACTCCTGGTCTTTTCAAATTTGCCCACATGTGACTTTAAAAATGTTACCCAATTGTTTTTTTTTTGGGCGGGGGGAGGTGTTCATAAAACTCTTTAAAATAGTGAAATTGAAATTTCGCTCGGTGGTTATTAACACATCTTAGTAAACATGCGTTCTTTGAAAATGGTACAATAAGACTTTATTATAACAGCTGGCATTGGATGGAACAAAATTTAAGTTAAAGGAGATGTAAATGAGATCTTACGCATTGGAAAAAATCTTCATACAATACTGGAATGACAAGTTTTACTCGTAACACCCCAGCTCAGTTTGCAAATTCACACAGTGGTTGGTGTTACAGAAACATGGTTGATTTTTAACAACTGGGAGTTGTTTTATGTACATCGTTTTTGCACAGAAAGGTCTGTATTAGTGGTTACCCATACACATACATGCACACACATACACACCGCACGACGCTTTAGAAATTTCAAATCTAACAAAAAATAATAATAATGGAAGTGTAATTTTGAAAAGTGCACTTGACGCTGTTTGCCAGCAATTAGAATGTAACGTTATTGTTTTATTCTTAAGTGATGTTCTTATCCCAGAAACTAATCTAGGCAACAGTTTACAATATTCTCTTCAAAGCGCTCTAGAAAAATAATCAGACAGACAAAATGTTTTTTGCATTTTCTTGTTAACTCTTTTAGCAGCTTTTGGCTCCATTTCGTTTTCCAATGCCGTGAAAATGATTGTGACTGCAATGCTATATTTTAAATCACAGATGCCCAAGAGACTACGGGATGTGTGTGCGTGTATGCTTTATATACATCTCTCTATAAAAATACACTATCATATAAAAAAATATTCCGATAAACTCTAATTGCTATTCTCACAGTAGTAGCTATCTCCTTTTATTCTCACAGTAGGTTTTTTTCTCTCTCTCTTTCATCGTTAGGAGAAAACTGAGGACTTTGGGGCATCCCTACTACAAGGGTGCTTGCTTCTGAATTTCAATGTTGCAGATTCACCTTTGAAGAGTATATCATGGTAGAACACGCCAGGGAAGTAGCCCCGAATTGATATTTCAATCTACAAGAGATTCAATCTCAATTACAAAGCTCAAAAGTGGTACCTTCTCAACACATTTAAGTAACAAATGCAGACCATAATGGGTTGTGGGCCGGGGAGTGATATTTCCCCTGAAGCACCTTGATTTCTATCTTCGACCTCACAGATAGAAATTATATTTTCAAATTAAATCAAACAGTACCATAATTTTAACAGTAATTTATCCTATCCCAAAGCTACATAGCCCCCAAGGTGAAGTACACAGCTGATTAGTAAAAGGAAGGCTCAGATTTCCCTACACAGTAATGAGGAGGTCTAAACATTTCATGAAAATGGAAACTGGATAACCACCTCCAGTTCTGAATCGATACCTCTCGATCTTCATACTATTGGAGGAAACAGACTGAACTTCAGACATACGGATAAATACATCCCATCAAGCGAGCAAAGCTATCCCAACCTCCCCATCTGAAGAAAAACAGCTTTCTCAGCAAAGCACAGAATTTCAATGATTAAATTTACTTGGCAAAGTGATTAAGTAGAAATCAAACTTCGTGGGAACTGCCAGTAGCTCACCCAGTTCAGCCACCAAAGACTTACATGCAATAATTCGGTGTACGAATCTCATTTATAATAATCTAGGAAATCAATTTTTAAAAAAAAAAAAGTCTGATTGATCAAAGGTGCAGAAAGCTGGGAGATTAATCTTATTCAAAAGCAAAAAAAAAAAGTTGGTGAAACAAACAAGTCGCCATGAATTATGCAGGGTTATTATCCTTAGCTCCAATCCTTGCGGAGCTCTCTATATCTTTCATCTTATATGTTGATCCTTATCTACCAATTATATATGAAAAATCTGTACTAGCAATTGGAGACTAAGACAACCTTATGCATTTTCTAGCAGAGATCAGTTTTGGGAAGAATTATCTGAGAACTATATAAACAGATGCAAATCACGAAGTTACGCTATTTCAGCTCTTCCCATCACTAAATAGATTGGTGCCATTTTTTTGGTCATTAAATACAGGAGTTCATATATCCATATAGCATAAGTTCATATGTCCATACAAACGCACAGAATAAAATTAACTACAGCTGGTACAAAAGATATTCTTCTGGCAAATCGAAAGCCACAATTTAGGATCCTGAAAGACAGGAAACGGAGCAACCCGATTACTTTAAATGTCATTTCTCATGGCATATACATCATCATCTTCTTAGCTGCTTACTGGAAACAACTTACAGCAATCTGATTTCATCAGGATTTTCTGATGAAAAGGTTTTGGATGGAGATGTAAAAAACAATAATCATATGGCAGGTGTAATCATGCAGATAACATTCGGAGGCCAACAAAGAAAACCCCTTATCAAACTAATTAGGTGGACTAGCTGCTATTTACCTTTAATTTTAGTAAGTGGTGGCAACTTTGGGGTAAGGAATCAAAACTACTGCATTCCTTTTGTACCATCTGAAGCATATACATCTTTTCAAATAAAATGAGGTTATCACATGGGAGACCATAATTAAAATCAGCTCTCCGTTCACTGGGACTCCAACCCATATGGACATATCTCCTAAACAGAAAGCCAAATACAGTACATTTAATTAGCAGATCCTTAATGACTTGATTTTGGACAGCTGATACCCCTTCTTGCTAGGAAGTCTGCCATGGTTGAAGTGGCCTTTAGAAAGAAAGTTGTTTTACAACACACATTATGTCTGAGGCTTTGGCACAAAAAATAAAGGAACAGGCCTTCTGAAGCACAAGCCCAGCTGAGTTTTAACTGATCTTTACACTAAATATTTAGTGTAATAAGACAGACATCTAATTCTGGGGTGGGGGTGGGTGGTATGGGTTTCAAACCAGGCGAAGAGATGGACTTCACTTTTAGAAGCACATTTAGCAAGAGCTTGAAATTATACCGTCTAAGAATGATTAAAACGCTAGGGTTTTTTTTCAAAACTTTGAAATATGGTTAGAGGGTCTTAAACCTCTATCTTCACATTTATTTGTGTTTGCAAATTATCCAAAAGTTACTCTGTTTTCTTCACGTTTTAACACAGTAACCGGATGGCAAAAACCAATTACTTGGTTATCTTTTAAAGAAATTCATTCAATGCTTCCCGCTTGGAAATCTCTTTTTTTTTTCCATCCCCCACAAGGACATTCAAATTATGTAAATGGTACCCAGACACAGTATTATAGTTAAAGCCATGTAGCTTTTACACTTCAAATTCATGCATGTGGGAATGTCTATGCAAGGATCTTGAGATGTCAACCTTCATTTGTTTAATGAGAGAAATGGTGACTGAAACTTGTCACTTTTTAAGAGTGGATTGCTCTTTGTCGTGCGAGCATTTCTGCTAGCCATTTAGTATTTCTGATTCATACACGTACATGTACTCCAAAAAGATACTGCCAGGATCTCTGGATCCTGGCCATTCTCTGTGACAAAAACATTTTACTATGTCCACTTCAACGACGCCCATTTTGACAAAACTGAAAAGGAGCTGCAGGACGTCAAGTGGCTATTTTGAACAAACCCAGCCGCTCTAGAATGATCCACAGCGAATGAAGACATTAGGAATTCCTTTGCTCAGATTGAAAAGTTCCAAAAATGTACATACTAGACGTCTACTCATCGAAGTTCTCCAAATCTTACAATCTGTGTCTCAAGGGCACCAATTGGCTCAGAGGTAAAATTTATATCAGGACAGGGTCCTGGCTGTAAGGCATTGCTGGTTTTTACTATGCGGTAATGGTTAAGAGACTCAAAACAGCATCCTTTTTTTAAAGCCTTCAACGCTAAACCTCCTCTCGTTGGAAACTGATCGGTGTATTTTGTATAAAGTCTTAGAAAAAGTACAGTCCTGTAATACAGAAAGCATTCAAAAATTAGGCAAGAACCATTTTAGAAGATTAAAACCCTTTTTGGGGTGCACAGAGTTCATGTGAAATACAAAACCCCAGTCAAGCGAGCAGACACGGGGTGAACACTCTGGTTTTAAACTCTTTGTAAGTCTTGGAATTTGCTACAATTCTCTGGCTGTTTTCCCCCCTTCTTCTCTCTGTGTTGGTATGGCACGCAAGTGAACCAGGCTCTCTTCTTGAAATGGCAATCTTCAAAGTGCTGGAGAAGCTGACTGTTAGTGCTGCTGCTTTCTCGTTCCATTCCCACTTCCGACATCCCCAACGATCCCTGTTTTATATTAATGGCACTTACTGTGGAAAAAAAGCACAGTTCAGGCAGATATAGAGAGAAAGATTTGGGTTTCTTCAGGTAAGTTTAGGAACCAGTATCGAGATTGCCAGCTCTGATTTTCAGAGATGTGTTTTTCTTTAAAAAAAAACAAAACTTTAGAACAGGTACAACGAAACAGTTCCAAATAAACCTGGCTTTTTGAGACATCTTGATTTTTGACTGATAAGGTCCTATTTTCATTCATCGACCCAGTCTGATCCTTCCATCGTCTCTCCACTAATTCAAGTGTAATTGCACTCTAGAAAGGATACAATTCTGAATGCTCTAGTCACAGCCACTATCCTCAGCAATAGCTACCTTTTGATCTCGCTTCTGGAAAGATTTTGCTCGTGTCAAACCTTTCTCGGCATTTTGTCATCCCGATCTCGCATCTTTTGAACGTTGCAGGGGTTGAAATCTCATCGAGTCACAGCAGAGAAATAAGCGGTTTTAAAAAAAAAAAGCAAAACGTTTCTTTCTCCACCAAAGTAAGTGGATTACAGTGGCATATTAAAATCCAAGGTTGTTGGTTTTTTTAAAAAATAATAATAATAATAATTCAGGTGTTCCTTTAAAAAAAAGAGTCTACGGTTTAGAAGGAAACGGAGCTGCCCCAAATGGATCTAACTCTACCGCCGGTTGCTGCTGGCTCTGTTGGGACTTCACACTTGGCACCAGTTCGGTGAAAGGAACGGCTCCGAAATCATCCGTTAATTTTACGCCGTCACCGGAATGAATGCTGCCGAGTAAGGAATTCTGCCTAGGTCTCCCAGGCGCGGCTGTGTTGTGATCCCCGCGGTTATCGCCCAATCCTTGGTGTTGGGGGAGACGTAGCCCTTCGGCGGGATGGAAAGGCTTGGCTCCAAAGGGATCCAGGAGATTATCGTCACCCTGCAGGGGATTGACTGATCTGTCCTTGTTATCCGACAGGCCGATGCTTATGTTTTCCTTGGAATCAGAAATGGTCAGAAACTCGTTGCTGCTTTGGGAATCTCGGCGGCCGGCTTTTTTGTGCCTTCGGGCTCTCTCCGGCGTCCGATAACTGGGCTTCAGCGTCTTCTTGGTGCCAGTGGGGGTTCCGTGATGACGCTTGCCGTTGCTCTTGGAGCCCTCCTGCTTCATGCGCCTCTGGCGGGAAGAGAGTTTCTGAAGATTCCGTTGTTGTTGTTTGGCTTTTTGTTGCTGCTGCTGGCTCCCGGTTATCTCTTCGAACGGGACGAGCCCGAACAGGTCCTCTCTGGCTTCGCCGTGTCTTTGGATGGAAACGGGCTGGAACGGGATGCAGCCAAAAACGTCCACGCTTTTGGGGAAAACGGGAGACGTTTGAGGTTCAGGACCCGTCACCGAATCGTCCTGCTGCGATATCCTTCGGCTGAAGGGGGCTTTGGTGAAGACATCGAAGTCGTCCTGGTCTTGCCCTGGATGGATGACTTGGGAAGAAATGTCCTTTTGTTCCTGGGGCTGCAGAACGAAGAACGGAACCGCTCCAAAGACATCGAATTCTTGTCTGGGGCTCAAACGGGAACCTACACCTGGGAACTCGGTCAACGAAGGACAGGGAAGGATCATCTCTCTGCTTTCGGTACCGCCAGGCCCTTCTCGGTATCTGCTGCCAGGGACCTCTCCCGCCGGTCTAAAATGGTGACCATCGGAGTCAGAGCTGTGCTTATCGTCATCTTCTGCATCTTCTTCAGAATCCATGAGAAGGGGATGTTGGCCTAAGTTTTCTGGCTCGGTATCATTGTCTTCAATGAAGTCTCCAGCCTCGCCCTGCAAGACCTCTTCGTCCTCTTGCTCTTCCTCTTCCTCGCTACTCTTTGGAGAAGGGGGATCGGATTCAAAATCGCTCTCCGACTCATCGTTTCCTTTCTTAGCATGTGCTTCCGTGACCTTCTTTCCAGCATCATCCCGGTCCTTAACAACCTGGCTGGGCCTCTCATACTTAGAAAGACTCTCTAACGTGTTTTCTAGATTGCTGGCTGGGTTATTAATTTCATTTCCCGGGGAGCCTGAAAGGATGAAAAACAGGCAAAAGAACTTCAGTTTCAAATCAGTGGTTCCCACCTCCGCAAACACACATACATCTATACATTCTTTTACATTATGCAATTGGACAAGCCACGATTCTTAGACTCACAAAAAAAACTGACACTAGAATCTGAAAATCTTCAGCCTTACAGCCAGAAAAGGCATATCTGAGTATTAATACATTCACCCTCAAATAGCAACCACTTTGCTAAACCATCAACAGATGTCTTCCCACCAACTATCATTTTGCATCCTTTGAGCAGGGACTTTACAATGGAGGTCAGCACATTCTCTTATGTATATCTTAGTCATATTGTTTATAAAGGAAACATACTGAAGTACTGTACTTAATTATGTTTGTAATGCCATTCCTGATCTCATGCTTATTTAGAAATGTTTCTATTTAATTATTGAATGATTTTTTTTCCCCCCCGTTTGGATTGTCCCACATCCTGGCACCACTTATTTTCACACACAGAAGATAAACAATCCGAAGCTGACATTTCCTTCACGATATATTTCACTCTCTGGTCATTTTGTCCTTTCCACACTCTTTTCTGTCCTAAAACACACTCCTTTTGAGCTAATTGGAGTTTGGCATGCAGCATTCTAGCAATACAGCTTTGTATCTGTTATATTGAGAATTCCCATGGTGGTCCATACGATTTAATACCCAGCAAACATGTTTCAGATGTCACCTAAATCTTTACGTATAAGTAAAATATACCTCTTTATTGGTCCATTTTATCTGCCCTCTTAATAGTCCCACAAAGTACACCAGGCTGATAGTTTCACTTTGGAATCAACTGTAATTTCTTTCCCTAGGGACCAATTTAGCTTTGATCCGTTTACATGTGCATTATTTATCCCAACACACGCATCAAGGATCTTTTCTGTCTCATTTCACTCACCAAAATGTTGTTAAGGAACAATTGCTTTCCTTACAATGTGGAAAACGGATTCTTTGTATTTAAATCGCGCTTCCTAGTTATTTGGTTTCCTAGAAATGAACCTTTGGATTAACTGTTGTGATTGCTTTGTGAGCCTAAAGAGCAACGGATTAGTACATCTCGACCCATCCACTGACCAAAATCTGTAACTAGCCTTTCTCAAGGCCACTGTGAAGCAAAGAAAGCACCGGGCATCTAATCTTCCTTTTCCCTTCTGTAGTATATCCATTAGATTCCAAGTCTTTTGAGACAAAACCTATCTTTTACTCTCCGCACAACCTTAGAACTGTGTTTTGTGCTCTAAGTCAGTGGCCCCGCAAT